>JARBWK010000186.1:0-52594 GCA_030556195.1 Anolis apletophallus | reverse complement strand
TTTCACTTAATTCACCCCATAGCAATGGTCTCAAAGGCGCCATTTCCTTGGCCTTAGGCACTCCCGAGTCCTGGCAAGTCGTTTGGAAACTGGCAAGAAAAACCTCCACATTGTCCCCTTTTTGGTATTTTGGGGACCGTTTTAAGTCCTGTGTGGTAAATCCGGCTGGGGGAGATGGATTGGGTCGTCGTCGTCCCCCCCTTATCTCCGTCTCCCTCATTTTTAACTGAAACGTCTTTTCTTCCTGGGCCATCCTAGCCTGCTCAGTTTCTCTCTCTCTCTGTCTCGTTCTCTCTCCCTTTCTTCTGCTTCTCTTTGTTCCCTCTCACGTTCTGCCTCCAGCCGAGCTCATTGGATTTTCTCTTCTGCCTCAATTCTTTTCAATTGCAGCTTTATTTTCAACCTTTCTATCTCCGCATAAGCTGCCTGCTCCTGACATGGAGTTTCTCCCTGTCTCTCAGCATCCCCCATCTTGGGTTCAGCTGACTTTTGGGGCTTTTGGGGGATGTGTGTGAGGTGTCTGCTTTTACCTCACAAAACCTTCCACAAGCCTGTTCTTTCAGACACTGGATCAGTTTATTCGGATCCTGACACTGCCCACCAATTGCAATAAGAATGGGGGATTATATCTATGTATATAAAAGGGAAGTG
Source organism: Anolis apletophallus (assembly GCA_030556195.1). NCBI lineage: Eukaryota > Metazoa > Chordata > Lepidosauria > Squamata > Anolidae > Anolis > Anolis apletophallus. The sequence continues at coordinate 51,943 of JARBWK010000186.1, read as the reverse complement.
GTTGTGCAACGGGGCAAATGCACGCCAAAACTACATTTCCCACACACACAAAAAACACAGGGCCACTCATCCACACCCCGAGGTACATCATCCACCCACTGAAACACCCCAAAACACAACACAACACCCCCAAAACATCCCCCAAAACACAACATTACAACGCATGCGCAAACCACCCCAGACACACAAAATGGCCACCATAAACACATCACAATACCAAGCATGTGCAACATCCGACTCCATGCCCCCCGGCTTTTTACCCGCCGCATCCACGCCCCGCCTTCTCCGCCGCATCCTTGGCCTTCCGCAGCGGCTGCCAGCCTCTTTGGGACCCGGCCCACGCCGGCGCCCCTCGACCTTCTCCCGACGCTCTTCCCGGTCCCTGACCCGGGCCGCGTGGAAGAGACCTTGCCTGCTTTCACACACGCGCGGCCGGGCCAGGACCGGGCTGGCCAACGGTTGAGGAGGGGGCAGAAGGCCAAGGAGGCGCCCGCGCCCGGGTCCCAAACAGGAAGGCAGCCGGGCGAGAGAGGCTGAGGACGCAGTGGGAAAGGCGTCCGCGCGACCCGGCTCCTTGCGGCGCCTGGAAGGTAAGTGAACTACACCTCCCAGAAGGCTCCGCGCCGGCCCGTTTCCTAGCGACCACACCAACACAAAACGTACACATACACATATATACACATATATAGACACACAAATACATATACACACACATCTATATCTACACATAAACCCACACATGGACACATACACATAGATACATACACATAGAGACACATATATATACACACATACAAACACATACACACATAGATAGATATACACAGACAAATAAATACAAAAAGAACTATACACACAGACACATATATACAGACACAAACAAACATAAATACACAACCACACACACATATAAATATACACATATACACACACATACACAAATATAGACATATACATACACAAAAACCCACACATACATACACGCACACAAATCAACACGCACATATATACACACAAAACATACACATATATACACACATACAAACACATAATCACATCATTCCCAACAATACAATACCCAGACTTCCTCACATCTCCTACATAGGGCACAGCAACGCGTGCCGGGTTCAGCTAGTATTATATATTACTTTGCGGCCACCAATTATTTATGAAGGTTCCTTTAGTTGCCGCATGTATTGATCCATAGGCCACCTCCTTGACCATATTTACTTAACACAGTTGGAGTAACAGTGAACACAATTCAAGTTCAACAACCAAGAAACCAAGAGGACAAACCGAATTCAGAGTCCCAAAGTCAAGCCAGAAATTCAGGGATACAAACAAAGCCCTGGCTCATAAATGAAACACGGAAGTCAGTCCAGAATTTAGAGTCAACAATTCAGGATACAACAAAATCCAGAAAAGGGTGACAGGTACATGGCTGGAGCCCAAAATTATAACCGAAGGGCAGTAGAGCCAAGACGTGAGGCAAGAGTATGAAGATATGCCGCTATCTGCTACCAAATAACTGTTCTTTTTCAGAACCCTTTTATCCAGAGATCTGAGCTGCAGCTAATTTCAGCAAATCTTCAAAGATCATCCTAGAAGCCTGTGATGGGTTTCTTTGTGGAGAAGGTTAGGTGAACCCCTTCAAGGCTTACTGCAATAAAGAGAAAAATCCCTCCCCCCGAGTGAGACCTGGTAGAGAGAGAGAGAGAGAGAGAGAGAGAGAGAGAGAGAGAGAGAGAGAGGTGCCGGCCTTCCCATTTCCATCCAGTGTTTCTTAAAGAGCACTCAGAAACTTAAAGGCATCTCTCCTTCAGCGGGCATGAGTTCTGTGATGTCTAATGTATGCTGAACGTTCTCTAAAGATCCCTCCACAATTCTGTGCATTTATGTGGCCTCTCCCCCCTCCATGTGGGTCATGTGATGGATACGTAGATGGTCACTCTGACTGAAGCTTTCTCCACATGCCATGCATTCATATGGCCTCTCCCCTGTATGCTTCTTTTGATGGGAACGTAGACTGTAACTGTGACTGAAGCTTTCTCCACATTCCATGCATTCATATGGCTTCTCCCCTGTGTGGATCCTGTGATGGGTACGCAGATTTCCACTCCGACTGAAGCTCTTTCCACATTCCATGCATTTATGTGGCTTCTCCCCTGTGTGGATCCTGTGATGGGTACGCAGAGACCCACTCCGACTGAAGCTTTTTCCACATTCCATGCATGTATAAGGCTTCTCCCCTGTGTGGGTCCTTAGATGGGAACGCAGATTGCTGCTGTCACTGAAGCTTTTTTCACATTCCATGCATTTATGTGGCTTCTCCCCTGTGTGGATCCTGTGATGGGTACACAGAGACCCACTCCGACTGAAGCTTTTTCCACAATCCATGCATGTATAAGGCTTCTCCCCTGTGTGGGTCCTTAGATGGGAACGCAGATTGCTGCTGTCACTGAAGCTTTCTCCACATTCCATGCATTTATGTGGCTTCTCCCCTGTGTGGGTCCTTTGATGGGAACGTAGAGACCCACTCCGACTGAAGCTTTTTCCACAATCCATGCATTTATAAGGCTTCTCCCCTGTGTGGGTCCTTAGATGGGAACGACTGTTGCTGCTGTCACTGAAGCTTTTTTCACATTCCATGCATTTATGTGGCTTCTCCCCTGTGTGGATCCTGTGATGGGTACGCAGAGACCCACTCCGACTGAAGCTTTTTCCACAATCCATGCATGTATAAGGCTTCTCCCCTGTGTGGGTCCTTAGATGGGAACGCAGATTGCTGCTGTCACTGAAGCTTTTTTCACATTCCATGCATTTATGTGGCTTCTCCCCTGTGTGGATCCTGTGATGGGAACGTAAATCGCCACTCTGACTGAAGCTCTTTCCACATTCCATGCATTTATATGGCTTCTCCCTGTGTGGGTCCTTTGATGGGAACGTAGATGGCTGCTGTGACTGAAGCTTTTTCCACATTCCATGCATTTATGTGGCTTCTCCCTGTGTGGATCCTGTGATGGGAACAGAGACCACTCCGACTGAAGCTTTTTCCACATTCCAGGCATGTATAAGGCTTCTCCCCTGTGTGGGTCCTTAGATGGGAACGCAGATTGCTGCTGTCACTGAAGCTTTTTTCACATTCCATGCATTTATGTGGCTTCTCCCCTGTGTGGATCCTGTGATGGCATAACGGGAAAGCTTTCTCCAGCATTTATGTGGCTTCTCCCTGTGTGGACCTCTGACTGAAGCTCTTTCCACATTCCATGCATGTATATGGCTTCTCCCCTGTGTGGGTCCGTACATGTACAGTAAGACAACTTTTCCAATCAAATTGTTTCCCACACTCCATGCACTGATGTAACTTCTCCCCTGTTCCTGACCTAGGAGAGGGAGGTAGGGGACTTGCCATTCTTTTACATTTATAATTCAAATATTATGGCAGGGGTTCACAGATATAACCTCCGGAACAGCAGTTTTTGTTCTGCTTTAGCCTTCTTGTTTTCCCAAGGTATGTAGTTTGAAAGATATTTTTCTACTCCTTAGTTTTTATTGTTGTCATTGCTGCGTATCTTGAGGTCACTTTGGACCTACAGCACTCCTCGGGCAAAGCTCTCTCAAGGTGTTCTTCGCAGAACTTGTTCAGAAGTTACCTGCCAGAGAAATGAGAGGGAAATCTCTTCAGGAGTTGAACACAGAAAGATCTCAAGGAACATGAAGAGGAAGCCTAGTGCTGTAGCAAACCCAGGGGGAGAGGGAAGGGGCCCACTGCCTGGTGGGAAATACTTTGACACTTGCCCAACAACAAACACAATGGAACAATGGCTACAAACTACAGGAAAGGAAGGAGATTCCACCTGAACATGAACCTTCCCAGACTGGCCGTTAGCCCCGCCCCTTTCCTGGTGCCGGCTGGAGAGCTGTGTCGCTATGGCAACGCCTGGGCCTCAGGCCTAGTCCCTCCAGTCAGCCAAGGCTTCTCTCTGTCCCAACCTCCATCCACAGGCCTCAGACCCACGTGATGACCACTAGGCGTTTCGTGACAGGCCCCAATCCACTGAGAGTCCAGGCCTGGGCCCACTCCGGCCCTCTCTCCTTCTTCAGCCCTTTGGAGAAGGAATGGGATGAAGTCTCACCGGAAGGAGGAAAGAGGAGGAGGGAGAGGGCAGAGGGGCCAATTCTTCTCTTCTCTCCCAGCCGGGCAAGGAAGGGTGGGGAGGCTGATGGGCCCAGAGTGTGAGGATTTGAAATGGTGGGCTGACTGGAGAGAGTGTGTCAGCAGCCGATTGGCTGAGTGTGCCAGGGGCCAGGGTTCTGATTGGCTGCTGCCTCTGGCTGGCTGCTGAGGCCAACCCGTCATCACCGGGCGCTTTGTTGATCATCGACGTCATCTGCAGAGAGCCGCGTGGAGAACGTACTTTCACCCACGCTACTGGAGCCCTGCCCTGAGGACACGCCCAGGAGTGTATCCAGCATCAGAGCTTGGGCTTGGCTCCTGGCCTCTAGGAGAGGAGTTCGCCCGTCCAGGGTGTGTCTCCCATCGCCATTCATTTGACACGGCTGCTAGAACAGGGGACACCATCAGAGGATCTCCGAGGACTGTGTGGTTATATCATTTATACTATCCATTTTGACGATTCTTGTGTGTTTTTTGTTGCTTCCGGGTGTGTGTGGCCACCGGGCGCCCCTTACCTGCGGGTAGGGCTCGTTGTGGGACACTCTCTGATCACGAGGGTTGCCTGCCTTCTCCCCCTGGGGGTGGGTTGACCCTGGAGTATTCTATCTTGGGTCTGTTGGGGTGGCTGTCCGCGCCCCCCCGGTTTTGCGGTCCTTGAATGAGTGGGGGATAGCAGTCGGACCTTTCTCATCGTATGTGTTTCACCATTGATGCTACTGTTATTTTCAATGCTTATTTACCATACAGCTGTTTGTGTATAGTGTGCTTTGAACAGGTACCCTTGTGTTTATTGTGTTTTACCATTTAAGGGTTTAAGATGGAAGCCACCTCGACCAGTATCTTTACTGATGCTGACAGAGAGAATATCACCAAGGTATGGTCTCTATATGACCCCAGTGAGGCTGGTACTTCAGAGGCAGACCAAGGCCAGGACACCACAATATTTGATTTGACTGAAAAGGAACGTAGACTTGTGAGAGTACAACTAAATGCTGCAGCCTTATCTGAGTACATAAGGGCGGCTATGATTCCGAGAGGGATGAGAGTCAATTTACCCCCGGGGATTTATTTGGATGATGAGGACTTTTTGAGCACGTGGAATAAGATCCTGGACAATTGTTCCAGGGATCTGATGACCTTGATTGTGCAAAGGACAACGGTTGAGGCCCAAGCACTCAAGGAGGAGATAGTTGAGATTAAGCAACAACTAGGAACACTTCTTAAACCTGTAGACCTAGAAGAAATTTCGAAACAGTGTAAGAAACTGCACTTAGAAATTAAAAAGGAAAAACTATCCAAACTCAACCGGGACAAGGAAGATTATAAAAACAACAGAGTCTACAAGGTACTACGTAGCTCTTCTGATAGATTATCCGGTAGAGGAGTTAGATTCTCCAATGAGAATGTTTATTCCAGGAGCACAAATGATGACCCGGGAGTCCAGTCGGACAACTCGACAGGATCCTCAGGATACAACCTAAGGGACCGTAAGCCCTCCCAAAAGAGTAGGCAAAAAATTTTTCGCAGGGGCCCCGCTCAAAAGAAGCCGATTTAATAGTCAATCTTTCGGACGTCACCCTCTCTGCTAAGCAGATGGAGCTGGTGAACAAAGGCCTCTCATTTGTTATGACCCCAGCATGCTCAGATGTTACCATTAGGAAAGATGTTGCTGGACTATTCCGCAGCATCAGGCTGAAAGAATTCTTTAAAGAGGACAACTCTCCATCTGAATTGACCCCTAATTCCAATCATGACAGAAAATTTATGAATAAAAGTACGTTTACCCCTTTTCAAGTCTCGGACAATGTTCGTGTGTTTGAAAGAATGGTCCTGGATGATATATCACGGCTAGACCACAGAGGGGACCATACACACTCCAACATGTCCAAGGATGACACTTTGATATTGCAGGAATTAGGGAACCGCCCCGATCTGGTGTGGAAACAGGCGGACAAGGGTGGGGCCATTGTGTGCCTTAACACTAGGGATTATGTGACAGAGGTCTACAGGCAGCTCAGCGACCCTAAATTTTATCAACCTTTACCCCAGGATCCTACATCTCGCTTTGCAAGGACTATTACCAATATGATTTACCATCATGTGACAATGGGGCACATTGAACCCAGGACTGGGGAGTTTTTAATACAAAAACATCCTCGAGTCCCTCTTTTTTATGTCCTCCCCAAGATACATAAGCCAGAGAGACCCCCCCGGGGCAGACCCATTGTTTCTGGCTCCGGGGGTTTACTTGAACCCCTGGCCCGTTATCTTGATTCTTTTCTTCAACCTTTCGTCGTGGCCACCCCTCATTATTTAAGAGACACTACGGATTTTATTTCCAAAGTAGAGAATCTACACGTCCAACCCGGTGATGTTTTGGCCACGGCCGATGTATCATCGCTGTATACTAACATCCCCCTTGAGGAGGCCAGACACATTATACACGACACCCTTGACTCCAGACCCAGTCCTAAACGACCACCTTCACACGTGTTGCTCGAGATGCTCGACTGCGTGTTTGATTATAATTTTTTTGCCTTTGAAGATATGTTTTACATCCAGACCAGCGGTGTTGCCATGGGCTCCGCTGTAGCTCCCTCAGTGGCTAACCTTTTTATGGCACAACTAGAGAAATCACAATTATCCCCAGGCACCTCCAACCCCATGGTAGGGCAGATTAAACAGTACTGGAGGTATATCGATGATGTTTTTATGATCCTGAGGGGAGACACGGACTTGCCTCTGTTTGCCAGTTGGCTCAACAGCTGGCACACATCTATACAATTTTCTTTCGAGCCCAGTACCAGTTGTGTCCATTTTTTGGATGTCAATGTTTTCGTCCATAACAACATGATCAAGGTTAGTACCTTCAAGAAATCCACTGACAGGAACTCTCTCCTACACTTCCAGAGCTACCACACACATTCATTACGTAACAACTTACCGTATTCCCAATTGTTACGAATCAAGCGCAATTCCTCCCATCAACAGGACTATGAATCTGCAGCCAATAGACTGGTGGCTGATCTGTCCGAGAGAGGTTATCCTGCCAGTACACTTTCTCAAGCCCTCAGCAAGGTGAGTCGAGTTCCCAGGGGAACTTTACTTCGGCCAAAAACCAAGTCCACCCATGACAGTAGGGTGGTATGGCCCTTAACATATACTCCCCATTCACATCTTATTAACAGTATAGTTAAGCGACATTGGTCCATTGTGGCGGGCATCCCAGGGTTGGAGAACCCTCCTATGGTGGCCTACAAAAAGACCAGATCCATCAGGGACATCCTGGTTCACTCCAATCACCATAGGAAACCACATCCCACCAGCGCTTTTAAACCAGGGACCAAAATCTGTGGATCTTGTAGCATCTGCAAGCAAGTCAGCACTTCGCTTGCGATTGAGAATAGATCTAAAGCGAAGAAATTTGCGATTCGCGACTTTTTTACGTGCGCTTCCACCAATTTAATTTACGCCCTGGTCTGCCCGTGTGGACATGTTTATGTGGGCCAGACTGGCCGACAACTCCGGACCAGGGTCATTGAACATAGGTCTAAGATTAGGAATGGAGCCTCTGACTCCATTCTCTACAAACATTTCGCGGATTTCAAACACGCGTGCGACTCCTTTGTGTGTATGGGCCTAGAGAAGGTACACACGCGGGAACATGGGGATATGCATTCTGCCCTCATAAGGGCAGAATCCAGGTGGATAATCCTCCTCTCCAGCGAGGCACCTGCTGGCCTCAATGAGGCTTTGAACATCCAAACATTGATCACTTAAGGTGAAATAGTACATACCTTCTCCACCAGAGGGGGTGCGTTGTTCCTTTAACTGCCTGCATTGCCTTGTTTGCTTAGAGTATTTAAGCCCTTGGGGTTGTTGCAAACCTACCTTTGGGTCGATCACGCTCGGGTGGAATCCATCCACTATTATTGATGTTAATAGTTCACTTATTTCTGGTGAGTATCTATTTGGCGATGTAAACCAAGTAGTTTATTTGATGATGCCTGTATACTGTTTCTTACCTGATTCTGTTGCTGTGACTGAGCATATTTGTATTTACTTACAGATTACATATTGTTTGTACCACCAATGCCATGAATACATGTATAATCATAAACGCCCTGACGAAGCTGGGATGTGAACAGCGAAACGGGATATAGGGTCCTTCTCTATACTAGAATATCACCCGTTGGCGTGGGTGCCACGGAGGAGGGTGCAGCCAGCCCCCCTGCCGGGTCTACGTATGAGCATCTACTGGCCTTGTTGTATTGGTGTTGAGGCAGTCTATCCAGGTCTGCCAGAGGCACACGACTTCCCTGTGGCCTCAATAAATTCCAAGTGATATTTTATATATTTTTGCATCGTGGTGTCCTTTCTTCAACACGCATTGGACGACTGCATCTGCCCACGGCCACTCGGGACCTCCCAGGGGGCGCGGACGGCCATCCCTCCCTGGTTCCCTGGATGGGGGCTTCCCTCCGGGACTGGAATACCACCCCCCGGCCATTTGGCCTCCAACTCATCATTGGCATTTTCTACATTGACCCACAAGGGATCTTTATTATTATTTCCATCGTTATCCTGGTTATCTTCACGCCTGGTGTATAGCCCTTTAAACGGGGCTGGCTTGCTGCTGCCTGGACGACTTTACACACCACTTCCGCATACGTCAGCACGCCATTACGGAGCCCCGCCCCGCACCTCCTTGCAGCCGTGCGGAACGCCGACGTCATCACCGGGCGCTTTGTTGATCATCGACGTCATCTGCAGAGAGCCGCGTGGAGAACGTACTTTCACCCACGCTACTGGAGCCCTGCCCTGAGGACACGCCCAGGAGTGTATCCAGCATCAGAGCTTGGGCTTGGCTCCTGGCCTCTAGGAGAGGAGTTCGCCCGTCCAGGGTGTGTCTCCCATCGCCATTCATTTGACACGGCTGCTAGAACAGGGGACACCATCAGAGGATCTCCGAGGACTGTGTGGTTATATCATTTATACTATCCATTTTGACGATTCTTGTGTGTTTTTTGTTGCTTCCGGGTGTGTGTGGCCACCGGGCGCCCCTTACCTGCGGGTAGGGCTCGTTGTGGGACACTCTCTGATCACGAGGGTTGCCTGCCTTCTCCCCCCGGGGGTGGGTTGACCCTGGATTATTCTATCTTGGGTCTGTTGGGGTGGCTTTCCGCGCCCACCCTTTTTTGCGGTCCTTGAATGAGTGGGGGATAGCAGTCGGACCTTTCTCATCGTATGTGTTTCACCATTGATGCTACTGTTATTTTCAATGCTTATTTACCATACAGCTGTTTGTGTATAGTGTGCTTTGAACAGGTGCCCTTGTGTTTATTGTGGCTGCTGAGGCCAACAGTCCTAACTGCCATTATGCCCTTTGTGAGGAAACATGGCTGGCTGCCCACGGCCTTGAAGCCGGTTCCTTTGGAGGCTGGAGGCACGTTGGAGTTGCCCACGTCTTGCCCACGAGAGGGAGATATACTGTCTGTCTGTCCGTCCGTCCATCCCTTTCTCATCTAAATGCAGTCTATTCTATTCTGTAGTTTCACGTCTTGTCAGGAGAGAGATTTCCACCTTTTATGAGCAAAGCTGGATGTTGTTCTTGTCTGAGTCCAAAATGGAGCCCATGAACAAGCCCTTCCCTCCATTTTTCCTGAGTTTGGTTGTGTTTCTTCTTCCAAAACCACATTTCCCTCATTTATTTCTAATAGGAATTAAAATACCATGAAGTTTTCAATCTGAAGTTGTGTCTGCCGCCATTATTTATGTATTTAAGTCGTATCCTTGATCAGACAGCGGCTGCTATACAACAAAAAGTCTTTGCTTCACGTTCACAAAAGAGGGGCCTTGCCTCATCGCCCTCAAAGCCGTGTTCGATTTGCCTGAACACGTAACATTGAGCAACTACTCTGCCTTGATCCGACCACACCTGGAATCACACTGTGTCCAGTTCTGGGCACCGCCATTGAAGGGAGGTGTCGACAAACAGGAATTTCTCCAGAGGAGGGGGCCTGAAAGGATCAAGGGTCTGGAGCACAAGCCCTATGAGGAGCGGCTTAAAGAACTGGGCATGTGTAGCCTGCAGAAGAAAAGCCTGAGAGGAAATATGATAGCCATGTATACATATGTGAGAGGAAGTCCAAGGAAGGAGGGAGCACCCTTGTTTTCTGCTGCCCGGGAGACTAGGACGCAGAACAGTGGCTTCAAACGACAAGAAAGGAGATTCTGCCTGAACATGAGGTGGTGCATGCGCCTTTCTTCTTCAGGCCAAACATGCCCAGCTCTTTCAGCCGCTCCTCATGGGGCTTGTTCTCCAGACCCTTGATCCATGGAGTCACCCTCCTCTGGACACATCCCAGCTGAGAGTCAACATCTCCCTTTCCTTGTGGTGCCCAATATCCCAGGAAAAGTGGTCTAACCAAGGCGGAAGAGAGCATGGGGAGCATGACTTCTTTCGACCGAGGCACTAGGCTCCTCTTGATTTAGGCCAAAATCCTCAGTGTCTCATTACTAAAATCGTTACCCAATCGCACTGTCCAGTCTTTCCGAAGATCAGAGTTTGTCTGCTACACTGCATTTGGGAAAGCTTGCTCAAAAAGCCAGGTTTTAACTTTTTTGCGGGATGTTAGGAGGGGGGGGGCGATCTGATATCCCTAGGGAGGGCGTTCCATAGCCGAGGGGCCACCGCTGAGAAGGCCCTGACCCTCGCTCCCGCCAACCGAATCTGTGAAGAAGGCGGGACTGAGAGCAGGGCCTCCCAGAAGATCTTCAGGTCCTAGATCAGTGTTTCTCAACCTGGGGGTCGGTATCCCGGGGGGGGGGGGTCGCGAGGGGATTTCCGAGGGGTCGCCAAAGATCATCAGAAAACATATAGGAACGCTTTTGGTAGATAAGGCTGAAGATCTCTCCGTTTGTCTTTCTCTTCCTTTTTGATGTTGGTGAACTACGACTCCCAGAATTCAAAAACAGCCCCCCCACCCCCACCAGTATTCAACATTGGCCGTGTCAGTAGTGTGTCCTCAGAGTTAAATACTATTACTCCTTATTAAAAACGCAAGGCCCAAGATGACCTGGGTGACCAGGGAGACCCCGGAGTGCTGCTCCCACCTCGCCAGGACGCGCCTCTCCTCTGAACTGACCCTTGGCAGGAACCTTCCCAGACTGGCCGTTAGCCCTTTCCTGCTGCCGCCTGTAGAGCTGTTTCGCTATGGCAACGCCTCAGCCTCAGGCCTAGTCCCTCCAGTCAGCCAAAGCCTCTCTCCATCCCAACTTTCATCCACAGGCCTCAGACCCACATGATGACCACTAGGCGTTTCGTGACCGCCCCCGATCCTCGGCGAGTCCAGGCCTGGGCCCACTCTGACCCTCCCTCCCTCTTCGGACCTTTGGAGAAAGAAAGAAGGCCTGAGATGGAGACTCAAGGGAAGAACACGAAAACCAGAACCAAAATGTGGGACATACCGTCTAATACAGGACATGTGGCAACTCTACTTACAATAGAGTTGGAAGGACAACAGTTTTATAAATTAGAAGCTTGGTGTCTCTACATGTATTACCAACACTCAGGAGTACTTACTACCAGCTTCAGCTGATCCGCCAGTTCCACCCCTTCCTAGATTTGGAGGACCTTCAGATGGTAGTGCATGCGCTGCTCACCTCAAGATTGGACTTCTGCAATGCGCTCTACATATTGGGCTACCTTTATACCAACACCAGTTGGTTCAAAATACGGCAGGCAGATTGGTTACAGGAACATCTAGGAGTGAGCATATCACACCTATCCTAAAGTCACTCCACTGGCTGCCAATTATATAGAATGAGGTGGACATACACACACACAGAGGTATATATATATATATATATATATATATATATATATATATATATACTGTATGTGAATGTGTTTATGTATGTATGTACAAAGAGAGGGGGGGCCTCTGGATATGTAGCACTATCACCTTTTATCTTCTGTGCCTGGCACTTTTGTCTTCTTCAGAATCAGACATTAAGTCAATCAAGGAATCATCTGCATACCCACGGCATCACCCGCATCAGTTTTGCGCCCTCCACAGCGCATCCTTGCAACAAAGTGGACCTATAAGCCCTCCAAAATTGGCTGTTCTTCCTGCCATGGGGAACCACTCCTTCCCACTGTGACACGAATGGATCCCCCACCAATCATGGCGCAGATCCTGGCTGGCTCATTTCACAGCCAATCAGGAGGGAGGCATGGGAGATCTGAATAGCTGTGAAAGTGTGTTGAAAGTCACGATTTTCTCTGTGAAGGGATGCTTGTACATCTTTGAGTGGTAACTTGGGCCTTGCATCCATTTTGGCCCAATTGTAATAAAACTCTGTTGTTTGACTTTCAACCCGGAGTACTTTGTTCTCTGTCCTGGCCGATCTGATTTAGTGGAACCTCACCAGGTACGGACCCGTTCTATGTGGCCTCTACTGAAATCACTACAAAAGCAGAGGAAGTGGGAGTCCCAGGAGGAGGGCATCTGGGGCCCTCCCTCAATCCTCAGGCGGCCCAAGACAACCCAATTTCCCCAAATCTATAAACAACCAGGGTCTCTCTTTATCTGGTTCCCTTCAAGACTCCTGAGGTCTTCCTGTGGGGAAGGATTATGGGAGCTGGAGTCCAAAGAAATAGCTCTGGACTAATAATGTAGTAACACAGGACTCTTTATGACATTTTGGACAGTGGGTTAATATATACAAGATCAACCTTTGCCATCGGAAATGACAAGTAAACGTTTAAGAGGTGGCAGAGAATCAATGCACATTTTCCTCATTTCTTTCTAAATCCATATCTACACGGAGGAACACAAACACATACGATCCCAAGAGGAAGAAAGCCTTTAGTTTCAAGGTCTTGGGAGACATATTTGTTTTGGACTACAACACACAGGGTTCTCCATCCATTATGTCAGGCCTTTCTGCAGGGATAATGGGAGTTGTAGTAAAAGAGCCATTCCCTCCAATCTCTGGAGCAGGGACTTCAACACCCAGAAGCCTCAACCGTCTTGGCCGAATATCAGGGATTCTGGGAAATTGAGTCCCCGGGAGGTGGAAGGCCAGGGCTTGGGAAGGGGGGCTCCTGAGAAGGGGCAATGCTGCTTCCATGGCTCAACAGCTCGTACCATCAGGAAATGCTTCCTAATGTTTAGCTGGAAGCTTCTTTCCTGCAAAGTGAACCAGTCGCTTTATATCTTAGTCTCCAGAGCAGCAGAAAAAAACTTGCCCTTTTCTCCTCAATGGGACATCCTTCCAACTATTGGCTCTCCTGTCCTTTCGGCCTTTTTCTCCTCCAAACTAAACATCCGCGGCTCCCTCAGCCATTCCCTATCACCCTTCTCTGGGGACAGTCGAGCATCTCAAAATCTTGCTTGAATTGTGCTGCCCGGAACTGGACGCAGGGTGATTCCAGGGGAGTTCTGACCCAAGTCTAGAAGAGAGTCCACTAAACTTACCCGGATCTAGACCTCACGCTCCCATTGGGACAGCCTAGGATCACATTAGCATTTTTAAACGGAGGCATCACAATTTATTTGTAAAAAATCATTTAAAGACAAAAGGTAAAAACTAACCAAAGCATATTTATACAAATTACAATTTTGGTTTGTTTGTTTTTACACAAATTATAATGTGGGTACTCTTTTTAAAAGTACTACTTAACAAACAAAGCGAACAAGGACACAGACCTGCACAACAAGAACAAAACAAACGGGCAACAAACACTGGTCTAGAAACCTCTCACTCACTATATGACTTTTATCTCTATGCTAATGGACCCTTTGACATTTTTTTTGTTTCAAACAGGAAAATAATGTTTATTTTCTTAAATAGGCACAATAAGCTCAATGGTTTCAGATAACTGGTTTGCTCTTAGTTAATAAAGAAAAAATATTTTCTCTGTCACACAACACTAGGACTAGGGGGCACTCCCTGAAGCTCCAAGGTAGGAAAGTTAGGACTAATAAAGGGAAATATTTCTTCACCCAGAGGGTCATTGGGTTATGGAACTCACTTCCAGAGGAGGTTGTGACAGCGGTCAGCCTGGACAGCTTCAAGGCAGATTCATGGATACCAAGGGAATCAGTAGCTACTGAAATTGACATCCAAGTGCCACCTCTGTGTTGATGGAGGCAGGCAGCATTTCCCCGGGTACTGGTTGTGGGGGTCGGGAGCAGGTGAGGCTTTTGCCCTCCTTTCTGCTAGAGATCCCTGTGTACAACTAGTGGGCCACTGTGTGACACAGAATGCTGGACTAGATGGGCTGAGGCCCGATTCAGCATGGCTCTTCTTATGTTCTTATGTTCTTATACCGGGAGAGCCCTGGAACACCATCGCCCTTGCTTTGTGTGTACTTAAGTATCAAAAAAGCAACAAAGAGGTAATGCAATGCAATGGTTTATATACATCAATCAAAATAATATATCATGCAAAAGCATCACGATGCACAAGCATCTAAACAAAGAAATAATGAGGTGTAAACCTCTCACTCCATACAATAATGTAGACCGTTGCGTAGTTCACAGTTCCCCCGTTTCTGATAATAATAAAGTAAAGCACACAGTGTTGGGAAATCCCAGTACTGAAAACCATCAACTATATGGTTGTAGGACAAAAATGAGTCCCAACAGAACGTAAACAAACCCCCGAGTGACTTATGGCTGCAAAGCCGCCAACCCAGAACTCCGGGCAGGGACGTAGTAAACAAACGTCAGGCGGGATCCTCCTCCCACCCAAAGGAGGGGCAAGGAGGAGATGCTCCGTGAACAGGGATGCTAGTGAGCGTTGCAAAACGGTCCAGGCAAATGCGGCGTGGAGAGGTCCCCAAACGTAAAATAAACCCCACGATGGGTAGGCGTCTCATGAAGTACTGAGATCTTTCTCGTTTCGGGTGCTTCCTCAGGACGATTCGCGACCGGAAGAGTACACAACTATATGGAACAAACACAACATAAGTCCCCCATAGGCATAGAGGGGTTGATGGGCAGGGTAGGAGAATGAGCTTACCAAGTGTTGTCTTCAGAAGTCCCCTAATGGGAGCAAACCGCTGATGCGGTGGAAAATAACAGGCCAAATGGCTGGTGATGACCGAAGATCCGGTCCAGGTTAAGGCCTAATCGGGCTATATCCTAAAAGGCAGGAGAGGCACAGCTGAGGCCAATGCGGAGGAGTCTTGATGCAGTAAGTTAGTTCAATAGGGCATTTAAACTGACAGGCTCGTTCATGGGGTTGCTCAAAACAGTGTACAATGTGTTTTAGTTCGGTCTTGGTAATAGATTGCAGGTCAGTGTTCACTACATCCCTGTTCACGGCATCTCCCTTTTGCCCCTCCAGGGTGGGTGGAGTCACGTCCCGCCTGACGCTTTGTTTACAGATCCCTTTCCCGGAGTTCTGCTGTATCCTGAGCCATAAGTCACTGGGGGGTGACTTCTGTTGGGACTCATTTTTGTCCTACAACCATTTGATGGTTTTCAGTACTGGGATTTCCCAACACTGTGAATTTACTTTATTATTATCAGAACTTTGTGTGTACTTAACCCTACTTAGAATTTGGGACTGTTTAATTCCTACCGATGTTTAATGCATGCTGAACATTCTCTAAAGTTCTTTCCACATTCCATGCATTTTTATGTCTTCTCCCCCGTATTGGTCCTTTCAGGGAATGTGGATTTTCACTGTGATTGAAGCTCTTTCCCCATTCCATACATGTATATGACTTTGAAATGAATGCAGATTGTTACTTTGACTGAAACTTTCTCCACATCCTATGCATTTCTATGGCTTCTCCCTTGTGTGGATCTTTTGATGGGACCGTAGTCTGTCACTGCGATTGAAGCTTCTCCCACATTCCAAGCATTTATATGGCTTCTCCCCTGTGTGGATCCTGTGATGGGAACGTAAATGGCCACTCTGACTGAAGCGCTTTCCACATTCCATGCATTCATATGGCTTCTCCCCTGTGTGGGTCCTTAGATGGGAACGTAGGCTGCCACTCTGACTGAAGCTTTCTCCACATTCCATGCATTTATGTGGCTTCTCCCCTGTGTGGGTCCTTAGATGAGAACGTAGAGTGCCACTCTCACTGAAGCCCTTTCCACATTCCATGCATTTATGTGGCTTCTCCCCTGTGTGGATCCTTTGATGGGAACGTAAATGCCACTCTGACTGAAGCTTTCTCCACATTCCATGCATTTATATGGCTTCTCCCCTGTGTGGGTCCTTTGATGGGAACGTAAATTGCCACTGCGACGGAAGCTTTCTCCACATTCCATGCATTGATATGGCTTCTCCCTTGTGTGGGTCCTTTGATGGGAATGTAAATGGCCACTCTGACTGAAGCTTTCTCCACATTCCATGCATTGATATGGCTTCTCTCCTGTGTGAGTCCTTAGATGGGAACGCAGACTGCCACTCTGGCTGAAGCTTTCTCCACATTCCATGCATTTATATGGCTTCTCCCCTGTGTGAGTCCGTTCATGTACAGTAAGATGACTTTTCCAATGAAATTGTTTTCCACACTCCATACACTGATGTAACTTCTCCCCTGTGCCTGATCTAGGATAGTGAGGTATGGGACTTGCCATTCTTTTTCATTTATAATTCAAGTATTATGCCAGGGGTTCACAGATGTAACCTCCTGAACAGCATAGTTTTCGTATTGCTGTAGCCTTCAGCTCGCTTTCCCAGGCCTCTCTTTTTACAGCACAGTTTTATGCCCCCCTTTAGTTGCACAGGCATGTAGCTTGAAATACAGTTTTCTACTACCTATTTTTTCTTGTTGTCATTGCTGTGTATCTTGAGGTCACTTTGGACTTACAGCACTCCTCGGGCAAAGCTCTCACAAGGTGTCCTTCGAAGAACTTGATCGGAAGTTACCTGCCAGAGAAACGAGAGGCAAATCTCTTCAGCAGTTGAACAGAGAAAGATCTCATGGGACATGAAGAGGAAGTCTAGTGCTGTAGCAAACCCAGGGGGAGAGGGAAAGGGCCCATTGCCTGGTGGGAAATACTTTGACACTCACCCAACAACAAACAATCCCTCCTCAGGTACAAAGGGGACGGGGCCCAAAGATTCTCTGTGTGTGATTTCTTACACGGCAAGGTGTTCAGGGAGGGGCCTTTATAATACTCCGCCAGAGGGGTCCTGGGCCTCTCTCAACTACAAACTCTAGAGTCCTGCAGGAAACAGACACAGGATTTCAAAGGGGAAGCACGCTCTTCTCCTACTTGGAAGGCCAGGCGCTAACTTTCCTGAGGCTAAAGGGATTCTTTCTCCGCGTGGCTTTTTGAGCCTTCTCCTTTTGAGTCCACCCTCCCCTCCTTTCTTTGCATGCCCCTCTGCCCTCCTCTTCCTCCCTCCAGGGGGCGCTTACCTCCTTCCCGCCCTTCCTTTGCGCATGAATGGGGAGCAGTGGGTGTGTTGCAGCCACCCCAGGCTTCACGTGTTACCTCCAGCTCCGCAGTGTGTCGTGTCTGTTTTCAAAAATGTGTTTCTTAAAAACATGAGCTTGTGTTCCTGAAACGCAATTGTGTAGGTTTTACTATTTTAAACTTTTCTTATTAATGGTCTATGAATTTTAATTTATTGTAAAGGAAAGGTATGATACGAGTGCAGACCTGGAGACTGGGATTGCATCCACCTCTGCACCAGGTGGGCTTTGAAGAGGAGGGCATCACATCACGGGGAGACGGCAGAAGAGAAGGCCCTCTTCATTTCCATTGGTGTTTATATTTATACAGACTTAATTTTATCTGCACTCTCTTTTTATACATCCAATTCTTTAAAAGGGGGGAAAGGAAAAAAGAAAAATGGGGGTGGGGGAGGAAGATAGCTGACGCCCGGTCTCTCCCAATCTGGTCACAAAGAAAGCTAATATCACATGCTTCACCCTCTAGGCCTCACTATATTTATTCTTTTCTCACATTACAATTATATCTTCTTTTTCAGTCCTTATTCCCAAAATATTTTCCTCACCACTTATGTCCCTTTAAGAACTTGTGCTTTCCAGGAGCAGGCCTAATGGGACCCTTTGGTTGGGACTCCCCCAGCTGTGCAAATGAGCCCAGACTGCCCTCAATTTTAAATCTGTACATTGTGGTTTTAATGATGTTGCATTTTTATCTTGTATTTTATGCTGTGTTTTAACTTGTGTAAATAGAAGAGGCGAGAGTGGGCTTCCTTTCTGAATTTCACATGGCTTGCTTAGGCTTCCACTTACAATCACTTGGGCCACCTGTCTAGTGCCTTGATTCCTAGCCTTTTTTTGATCAGGGACTACTTGACCAGGGACCACGCTCCAACATAATACGCTGGCCCCAGGCCGTGTATGGCCTTGAAGGTAAGAACCAGCACTTTGAAGGCGACCCGGTGCTCAATAGGCAGCCAGTGCAGATCCTGCAAAATTGGTGTTATACGGCATCCTGCTGGTGCCCCAGACAGGAGCCGGGCGGCAGTGTTCTGCACCAGCTTGAGCTTCCGGATCGACGACATAGGCAGGCCAACGTAAAGCGCGTTACAGTAGTCTAGCCTTGAGATGACCGTGGCTTGGATCACCGTGGCTAGGTCGCTCCGGGAGAGGTAGGGGCCAGCCTCCTTGCCTGGCGGAGGTGGAAAAAGCAGCCTTGCTGGCCATGGAGACCTGGGCCTCCATGGTCAGCTGGGAGTCCAACTGGACACCCAGGCTCTTCACAGACGGCGCTGGATGCAGCGCCGCACCGTCCAGGGTCGGAAGCCGGGCACCCACCCCGCCCGGGCCGCCCAGCCACAAGATCTCCGTCCTCGCGGATTCACCATCAACCTACTGGCTCGCAGCCATCCAGTAACGGCTTCGAGGCAATGTTGAAATTATCGGGGGCGGATTCCGGCCTGCCCTCCATCCTCAGAATGAGCTGGGTGTCATCGGCGTACTGATGGCAGACCAGCCCATAACTCCGCACCAGCTGTGCAAGCGGCTGCATGTAGATGTTAAATAATAGAGGGAGAGAATGGCCCCTGAGGGACTCCACACACTAATGGGGAGCCCTCGGAGACCTCCCCACCCCACCTCACACGCTGAGACCGCTGGCGGAGGAAGGAGGACAGCCATTTAAAGACAGTCCCCCTCACTCCGGCCATGGCCAGGCGGTGGATCAAAAGATTGTGGTCGACCGTGTCAAACGCTGCCGTGAGGTCCAATAACACGAGCAGCGCAGACCCACCTTGGTCGAGCTGGCAGCGGAGTTGGTCTGTGATGGAGACCAGGACCGTCTCCGTCCCATGCCCCGAACGGAAGCCGGACTGGAAGGGGTCAAGCCATGTTGCATCATCTAAGAAGGACTGCAGCTGCTCCATTACTGCCCTCTCAACTACCTTGCCCAGGTATGGAAGATTCGACACTGGGCGGTAGTTGGAGGGAACCGCAGGGTCCAATGATGGTTTCTTCAGTAATGGAGCCACCACCGCCTCTTTTAAGCACTCTGGAAAGAGTCCTTGCTCAAGGGAGCTGTTTATGACATTCAACAGAGGCCCACGTAACCCCTCCAGGCAAGATCTAACAAGCCAGGAGGGGCACGGGTCGAGGGAGCAGGTGGTGGGGCGAGCCGCAGCCACTATCTTATCAACAGCATCTGCGTCCAGTGGCCGAAACCGGTCGATGGTGGGCCCGGCGGAGGGGCCACGGAGTCTCGAGCTCTCTCACTGTATCAATTGTGGCCGGGAGGTCCCCGCGGAGGCTCAGTATCTTGTCTGCAAAAAGCTCTGGAAAACACCGGCGGTAAGGGCCTGATCGCTGTTTTTGGGACGGTAGGGACCGTCGTCAGAGATCGAAAAACATAAGGATTACAAATCAGTTTTTGGTCATCATTCGGCTTGGTTATTTGGGGTGCTGATTCATAAAATTGCATTGGAGAGAACACATCAGTTCCAGTTTCTGAAACAGAATATATGCCACCCAGTAGTCGCCATCTGCTTGTCACAAGAAATATAATGTGCAGATTGTTAATGTGAGAATTGGTACAATGTGAATGATTAAATGTAATTTGTGCAATGCTTGTGAATGTAACATGTTTGCATCACCTGGGAGTGCTTTGGCACTGAAGGAGTTAAACAGCCAAGCCTCTAATGAACTGGGACAAAGGATGCGACCCTGAGAGGGCCTGGAGCGTGCAGGGAGGATTCAGAGGTAAGGTATCCTTCGTTCCTGTCCCTTCAGCCTGTCCAGTTGGAAGCCAATGCTAGTGTGTGGCAGGCATGTAGCCAGGGGGGGCTATGGGGGCTTCAGCCCCCCCCCCCGAAATTCTCAAGGTGGTCCGCGAAATGGCCTTACTGGTACATTATTTAAACTGTTATGTTTATTTATATCATGATCTGATCACCATGCTCATTATATCCCACATTAATGGGGTTATTGGGATAACAATACAAAAGGTTTGCTAGGGTAGACCCTCTTCCACCCAGTCTCAGCCCCCCCCGAACCAAACTTAGCCCCCCCCCCGAATCAAAATCCTGGCTACGGCCCTGGTGTGTGCTGTACATTTGCTCTCCTCAGTAAAGCTGTTTGTTTGCTTATACTGACGTCTCAAAGTGTCCGTTCTTCTGCACTGCAAAAGCTCCAAAAGCTTCTGTCAAACGCTGGCAAAGATTTAAAACGACATATGGTGTAAATGGAATTGAATGAAAGAATGAATGAGTTAATAATTTTAGAGACAACATTCAAAAAGATTAAGGCCTGCAATGACTAAATCATTAACTACCTGCTTGCTGGATCGTAATTAAAACCTAATGAGATCTGAAAAAGTAAACTGTGATAAAAACTGTGACAATGACAAGAGATTTTTTTACAATGTTAAGAAGGAAATCAACACAAGGCTCATGGTATTTTAGAGTGTTTTTAGATGTTTTTATCTGGATGTTTTTATTTCGATGTATTTGTATATATGCTTGGAAACCGCACTGAGCCTCGGGGAGGGCGGGTTGGCAAGTTGGAATAATAAATTAATAAATAATAAATAAATATATACTGTATCTCTGTGTGTGTGGAAAGGAAGAGGGAGCCCCTGCCTGCCCTGGCTTGACCCTGGTCAGCTCACTTGGAGTGGCAGCTCTTGACCGAGGGTATTTGGACCCTGTTGGGAAGGGAACCCACAAGACACGAGGCCCACCATCCTAGAACCCTAGAGGTGGAAGAGACCTGGTGGGCTAACCCCATTCTGCCCAGAAGCAGGGAAATCCCATTCAAAGCACCCTCGGCAGATGGCCGTCCAGCCTCTGTTTCAAAGCCTCCAAAGAAGGAGCCTCCACCACACTCCCTCCGAGGCAGAGAGTTCCACTGCTGAACAGCTCTCGCAGTTAGGAAATTCTTCCTAATGTTCAGGTGGAATCTCCTTTCTTGTAGAACCTCTTGCCAGGTTCTCCAGAATCGCTCTAGAAGGGTTCCTGTCTCTCCCTCGGCTTGGCCCAACCGGAAGCGCCCCCTCACTTCCGCCCGCGGAGCTCCTCCCTCCCTCTGTCTCCAAGGGAGACCTACTTCCGCCCGGCGCTGTCATGGCGGGCATGGGCAGGTGCCCAAAGAGAGGCGGGGCTTCGCCTTAAAGGAGCAGGACTGCAGGAAGGAGGGACAGAGAGAGAGAGAGAGAGAGAGAGAGAGACACACAGAATGCTGTTCCTCCCGAAGAGGCCTCGCCTTCCCTTCCTGGCCCAGTCTGGGAATCCCTACGGCGGCGGAAGACCAAGGCCAGGCCTGGCAGGGAACACCCATGAGGAATGGGAAGGGCTGGCCGCACCGGTGGGCACCGTTGAGGCCAAAGGAGAGGGCCAGGGCCCAGCCAGGTGTGTTGGACTGGACAGGCTGAGAGGGGAAGCTGGGCCAAGGCCTTTGCATGGAGAAGCCTGTGCTGCCTGATGGGCAAGTGGGAGCTCAGGGAGGGCCAAGCCCACAGGCTCCATGGCCAGGAGAGGCATCTCCTGTGGGTAGGTTGTCAAGGTCAAGGTTTCCCCTTGACATTAAGTCCCTCGATATTTTATGTAGTAAAGGTAAAGGTTAGGGTTTCCCCCCGACATGAAGTCCATTTGCGTCCGACGCTGGGACTCTGGTCCTCACCTCCATTTCTAAGCTGAAGATCCGGCATTGTCCGTAGACATCTCCAACGTCATGTGGCCAGCATGACTACACGGAGCACCGTTACATTCCCCTATTGATCTACTAAAATTTGCATGGTTGGCAGAAGCTGGGGCTGACAGCAAAAGCTCACGCCGCTCCCCGGATTCGAACCTGTGACCTTTCGGTCAACTAGCTCAGCCGCTCAGCACTTTAACCCACTGGGCCACCGGGAGATCCTGTGGAGAAGGAGAGGCCTTTCCAACCCAAAGGGTTCTGCAGATCTTCTGTCGCGGCCTGGCCAGGTCCTGAGTGACCAGGAAGGGGATGCTGGGGGAGATTCAGGGCCCAGAGTTCCTCTCTTTGGAAGCCCCTGGAAGCCTCAGGAGGGCCTTGCAACCTATTAACCTATGAACCCCAAAACTTACCCAGGTGGCCTGAATTCCACCTTTCTTGGGTCCACCTCGGACGTGGGATTCTCTTCTCAGACCCTGGACAAAGCGTCCGCCATGAGGTCGTCCTTTCCTCTAATAGGCACGATCTCAAAATTATAATCTTGGAGCATTAAACTCCACCCACTTAACTTACTATTCGTACCTCTTAATAAGTAACATTAGATATAATAACATAAAACCCATAAAAGTATAAATCCTCAGCGTCTCATTACTAAAATCGTTACCCAATCGCACTGTCCAGTCGCTCCGAAGATCAGAGTTTGTCTGCCACACTGCATTTGGGAAAGCTTGCTCAAAAAGCCAGGTTTTAACTTGTTTTGTGGGATGTTAAGAGGTGGAGGCCGATCTGATATCCCTAGGGAGGACGTTCCATAGCCGAGGGGCCACCGCTGAGAAGGCCCTGTCCCTCGCTCCTGCCAACCAAATCTGTGAAGAAGGCAGGACAGATCGCAGGGCCTCCCCAGAAGATCTTATGGTCCTAGATATACCCCACCAGTATATTCAACATTGGCCATGTCAGTACTGTGTCCTCAGAGTTAAATACTATTATTCCTGAAGAAGGCAAGGCCCAAGATGACCAGAGTGACCAGGGAGACCCCGGAGTGCTGCTCCCACCTCGCCAGGAGGAGTCTCTCCTCTGAACTGACCCTTGGCAGGAACCTTCCCAGACTGGCCGTTAGCCCCGCCCCTTTCCTGCTGCCGCCTGGAGAGCTGTGTCGCTATGGCAACGCCTGGGCCTCAGGCCTAGTCCCTCCAGTCAGCCAAGGCTTCTCTCTCTCCCAACCTCCATCCACAGGCCTCAGACCCACGTGATGACCACTAGGCGTTTCGTGACAGCCTCCGATCCACCGCGAGTCCAGGCCTGGGCCCACTCCGGCCCTCCCTCTGACCAGGTGTTTTGGGCCTCAGCAGCCTTCGGCCCTTTGGAGAAGGAATGGGATGAAGACTCACCAGAAGGAGAGGAAGGAGACAGAGGCCAGAGGGGCCAGCTCTTCTCTTCTGTCCCAGCCGGGCAAGGAAGGGCGAAGGGAGGGAGTTTGGACTCAGAGTGTGAGGATTTGAAATGGTGGGCTGACTGGAGAGAGAGAGAGATGTGTCAGCAGCCGATTGGCTGAGTGTGCCAGGGGCCAGGGTTCTGATTGGCTGCTGCCTCTGGCTGGCTGCTGAGGCCAAGAGTTCCAACTGCCGTTCTGCCCTTTGTGAGGAAACATGGCTGGCTGCCCACGGCCTTGAAGCCGGATCCTTTGGAGGCCGGAGGCACGTTGGAGTCGCCCACTAGGGGGAGATATATTGTCTGTCTGTCCATCCGTCCGTCCGTCCATCCCTTTCTCATCTAAATGCAATCTATTCTATGCTGTAGTTTCACGTCTTGTCAGGAGAGATTTCCACCTTTTATGAGCAAAGCTGGATGTTGTTCTTGTCTGAGTCCAAAATGGAGCCCATGAACAAGCCCTTCCCTCCATTTTTCCTGACTTGGGTTGTGTTTCTTCTTCCAAAAACCATTTCCCTTATTTATTTCTAATGTGGAGTTAAAATACAACGAAGTTTTCAATCTGAAGTTGTGTCTGCCGCCCTCAAAGCCCTGTTCAATTTGCCTGAACACGTGACAGTGAGCAACTATTCTTCCTTGATCCGACCACACCTGGAATAATACAGTGTCCAGTTCTGGGCACCACAATTGAAGGAAGATGTCGACAGACAGGAAGGTGTCCAAAGGTGGGGCCTGAAAGGATCAAGTGTCTGCAGCACAAGCCCCATGAGGAGCGGCTTAAAGAGCTGGGCATGTTTAGCCTGAAAAAGAAAAGGCTGAGAGGAAATACGATAGCCATGTATAAATATGTGAGAAGAAGTCATAGGGAGGAGGGAGCACACTTGTTTTCTGCTGCCCGGGAGACTTGGACACAGAACAGTGGCTTCAAACTACAAGAAAGGAGATCCCGCCTGAACATGAGGTGGTGCATGCGCCTCCCTTTCTTCTTCAGGTAAAACATGCCCAGCTCTTTAAGCCACTCCTCATGGGGCTTGTTCTCCAGGCCCTTGATCATTTGAGTCGCCCTCCTCTGGACACATCCCAGCTGAGAGTCAACATCTCCCTTTAATTGTGGTGCCCAGAATTGGACACAATATTCCAGGTAAAGTGGTCTAACCAAGGCAGAATAGAGCATGGGGAGCATGACTTCCCTCGACCGAGGCACTAGGCCAAAATCCCATTGGCTTTTTTTGCCGCCGCATCCCATTCCTGGCTTTGACTGGAGCCTCTGCTTCTCCCTCCCGGCCTCCCCTGGCCTCCCATTGAGCTCCCATTCAGTCCCAACACCAATTTTGAAGGAACAAGAACTGAATACGCAAAACTATGGAAACAACAGAAGAAGGCAATAACAGATAAGTGGATTACAAACGTTTTTGAAATGGCCAAAATGGACAATTTAACTTTAGCTGCACGACAAAGAAAGACACAGAAGCAGAGCCAGGTGGTGCTGGGCCCTCCTTCCTTCCACTGGGGCCTCTGCTTCTCCAACCTCCAGGCCCACCTGGCGCCACCTGGCCTCCCACCCAGTCCCAACCCAGGCTGGATCCCCCCACCCGTCATTCCTTCAGCTGATGCCTCGTGACACAGAGCCTTCCTTGTGAAGAAGGACCAGGAGACTTGGAAACAAGAGACAGAAACTCCTTCTCTGGGACCAGAGTGAAGAGAGGGGCCAGGAAGACCCTTCCCCCTTGTCTCCTGGGTCTTCATGGAGTCAGCGAGTTGGAAGAGACCTCGTGGGCCATCCAGTCCAACCCCATTCTTTCCTTTCATCTATTTAACTCTCTCTCTCCCAAGTGTGAATGTTGCAAGTTCCCTCCTTGATTACCATTGAACAGCCTTACAGCTTCAAACCCAGGCTTCTTCCTACCAGCTGAAATCCTTGGTTGGGAGGCATTGCCTGGCTCAGACTGTTAAATGCCTGGAATTGTTTACCCTCAAGTGTGGCTTGTTTTTTATGGTTTATGAAGTTGTTTTTATGAATCTTGTATTGTATTTTAACTCTGTGTGATTGGGCTTGGTCCCCATGTGAGCCGCCCCGAGTCCCTTCGGGGAGGTGGAAGTGGGGTACAAAAATAATGTTACTACTCTATGGTGAACTTGCCATGGGTCAGTGCAAGAGAGGTGCCCCCAAAAAGAGATATAAGGTCTCCCTGAAACAACATCTCAGGCTCGGCTAGATTGATCACCAACAATGGTCCACCCTGGCCTCACATCGGGAGGCATGGAGACGCACTCTCCACAATGCTGTGACCTCTTTCGAGAAGACACGCCGAATGGGTCTCGAACAGAAACGACAACGCAGAAAGAACTGCAACTTGGAAACAACATCACCCAAGGAGACTTTCTGCTGTGCTTTCTGCAACCAAACTTGCCTATCTCAGATTGGCCTTTTTAGTCATCAACGCGCTTGTAAAAAGCGTGGGATGAGTCCTTCCTAAGAATCTTCGTTCGCGAAGTAATGCCGATATATATATATATATATATATATATATATATATATATAGGGTGGTTGGTCTAAAAAAATGTTTTTAAATTCAAGGGGGGAGGAACCGCTTCCATTTCAAAAGTGATACTCTTGCGCAATTTTCCAGCTGTGTTTTGAAATTGAGCCATATTTAATAACGAAATTCGTTACTATTTTGTTAATGGTGCCCACGCATGCGCAGTGCGCAGGGGATGCCCGCCTCCACGCCCCCTCGCCAGCTCAGAATCAACCTGCGAGTCCAAGCCTTACCCCAGGATCTGAACGGGGCCGTTCTCAGGCGACGGAAGGGAAAGCCAGGGAAGGGAAACCCCTTTCTGAAAAGTCTTTACCAAAAAATGGCGGCAGTGGCTTCGATTTAGGTAATTTACTTCCGGGTTGCTGACAGTGGGTCGATAATGGTTCAATATTAATTTTTAAACGAATTTATAACAACTTTCAGAGGATAACATAACCAGGCCTAATACACACACACACACACACACACACACATATGGAATCCATGACAAATTTATGTTTCAAAAAAGGACTGAGGCTTAAAAAATTTGAGAAACTTTACTCTAGATCAGCATTTCTCAACCTGGGAGTGGGGACCCCTGGGGGGGGGGGTTGCAAGGGGGTTTCACAAGGGTCACCGGTATTTCTGATGTCCTTAGGGGTTCCTTTGGCAGAGAAGGCTGAAGAGCTCTTCGCCTGTCCTTCTCTTCCATTTTGGAAACCCCTCCTCCACTGTGATTGGCCGGTCTCTCAGGCAAGGGGAGGGCAGTTTCTAAGACCCCAAGAGGGGAGGGGAGAGCAGGCGTGCTCGGCGCATGGCACCGTGGTGCACATGCATGGGTGAGGGAGTGCGCACGAGGCTGGAGGGAGTCCCTTCAAGGCAAGGGGTTTCTGTGTGGGAAGTCTGTCCCAATTCTATCGTTGGTGGGGTTCAGAATGCTCTTTGGTTGTAGGTAAACTATAAATCCCAGCAACTAAATATGTGAGAGGAAGTCATAGGGAGGAGGGAGCAAGATTGCTTTCTGCTGCCCTGGAGACTAGGACGCAACGGAGCAATGGCTTCAAACTACAAGAAAGGCGATTCCATCTGAACATTAGGAAGAACTTCCTGACTGTGAGAGCCGTTCAGCAGTGGAACTCTCTGCCTTGGAGTGTGGTGGAGGCTCCTTCTGTGGAAGCTTTTAAACAGAGGCTGGATGGCCATCTGTCAGGGGTGCTTTGAATGCAATTTTCCTGCTTCTTGGCAGAAAGGGGTTGGACTGGATGGCCCACGAGGTCTCTTCCAACTCTATGATTCTACAACTCCCAAATGTCAAGCTCTATATTCCCCAAACTCCACCAGTGTTCACATTTGGACATATTGAGTATTGGTCCAGATCCATCAGTGTTGGGAGTCCACAACTCCAAAATTCCAGAATACATCTCCAAAACTCAAGCTCCGTGCTCAGCAAACTCTTGGTCGTGGGAGTCCTGCGTGCCACGTTTGGTTCAGTTCCATCCTTGGTGGAGTTTAGAAGGCTCTTTGGATTGCAGGTGAACTATAAACTCAAGCAACTACAACTCCCAAATGGCGAAACCAATCACCCCTCCTCAACCCCACCAATATCCAAATTTGGGCATACAGCGTTCCCTCACTTATCACGGTGGTTCTGTTCCAGCAATAAGTGAAAATCCACAAAGTAGGGATGCCATATTAATTTTAGTATTTATACATTATTTTATATATTTTAAATATTACTAGCCATCCCCTGCTATGCGTTGCTGTGTGTATATATGCTTTGTGTGTGTGAATATATATATATATATATATATATATGTGTGTGTGTGTGTGTGTGTGTGTGTGTGTGTGTGTGTTTTTTGGCATGCGTTGTAATGTATTTTTAGTTTTTTGGCTTCTTAAATCTCTTCTGCTGTGTTTTTCAGTGTTTTTATGAGTGATGGTCACTCTTTGGCCTGAGAGGCGTCTTGAGTCCAAATTTGGTGTCAATTCGTCCAGTGATTTTGGAGTTATGTTAATCCCAGAAACGAACATTACATTTCTATGTATATAGATGTTCTTACCTGGGCTTCCTTTCCCTCCTCCCGGCCCATCCCGAGGGCGCCTGCCTGCCTCCCTGGCCTCCGCAGACCCCGGCAGGACCTCTGGAGCCACACAGGCAGCAGCAGGCCAGGAAGGAAGGCCTCCCGCGCCTCAGGCTGCTGGACTTCTGGGGTCCCTGGCCTCCACTGGACGTCAATATTTTACATTCATATTTACAAAAACCCACAAAACAGCGGGTTCGCGTAAAGCGAACCGCAAAGTAGCGCGGGAACACTGTATTGGGTATTTGTGCCAAATTTAGTCCAGTGAATGAAAATACATCTTGCCCAGGTATGTAGCCAGGGGGTGGGGTAGGGGCTTGAGGGCCTCCCAAATTCTCAGGGTGGTCCGCGAGAAGGCCTTACTGGTACATGGCATGGTGGCGTCCTTGTCCGCGCCTGGGCCCTCGGCGCACTCTCTTTCCTTTTCGGTGTCTCTGGTTTCAGCCTTCGGTGCCGGGAGAGGAAGGGGAGTGTGCCGACAGCCCAGGTGCCAAAGAGGATGCCGCCGCACCACAGACCATTCGGAGGCCGCAATAGGCCTTCCTTTGCACCCATGCACTCGGTACACCTTCAATGCCTGGGCACTGAAGTCTCACCACACTCCTGGCTGGGAGTGAAGTGCGTCGAGCCCGTCGTCGGCTGCCTTCTGGGACTCTCTGGATCCAGGTAAACAACAACAACTCCCATTTGAAAAGGGGCTATCCTTCCCCAATCCCTGCCTGTATGCACAGTTGCGCACATGGGCTCTATGTGCCGAGTTTAGTCCAGATCCAGCGTTGGCTCGGCTCATTGCCCTCTGGAGAAGGGCGCACTGCAACTCCCAGATCCAAGGTCAATCACCCCCAATCCCCGCCTGTCCTGTATGCACAGTTGGCCATGTAAGGTCCAGATATGATGTTGGCTGCCTTCTGGGACTCTCTGGATCCAGGTAAACAACAACTCCCATTTGAAAAAGGGACATTTAGGAGGAAGAGTCTGAGTGATGAGAGTGCCGAACGAAGATGGAGAGGAGCCAGGCTCAGCTCTACCGCTGGTTAGGGAATTCGCTGGGCAATGTCGGACCAGTCGCTCTCTTGCCATGTGGTCTATGTGACTATTAATGCTACTAATGCTATTTATTTATTTCACAATGTTTATATGCCGCCCTTCTCAACCCCGAAGGGGACACAGAGCGGCTTACAAGCAAACTGCAGATACAACCAATGACATTACTACCACACCACAACATCAGTATTACACATCACATGGCACTATAACATTATATTGCAATCTCATTAGCAATATTGCATGTAATACAAAACATACAATTATAATATCACATTGTCATTAGTAGTATTATATTGTATCACATTACAATATTATCAATATTAAATGTATATAGAATATATTATACTATACTCACATTATACTATATCATATTATATTATACTACATTACGATTATTATAATATAATATATGGATATTATAATGTAATATAACATTATATTGTATGATAAAATAATAAATAACATTATTTGTTTAAATAAAATATTTTAAATAAAATTATCCCCTAGCAAATATTTCCACGATTCCTATAAAACTCAAATAACCTAAAATAAGATAAAATCAAAATGAAATGCGACCCAGAACTCACATGAGGCCAAGCCCCAAAAATACAATTGAACATAAAACAACAAATTGTATTTTATTTTATTCAACAAAGAAAAGAAGAAAAGATAAGCAATACAGCAACACAAAATATAATCAACACAAGGGGCGGGCCAGGTGCCTGGGCTCAAACGTAGGGAGTTCAAACCCTGGGTGTGACAGGAACATCAAGTGTATTTGTAAGGAAGGAGCCCGAGGCTGCCCTTAGCCCAGATTGATCAGCACTGAAGGGCCTTGCAGCTCCAAAGCCTGGCTGCTTCTGTAGCAGCAAATCTGGAGTCCCAAAACTCCCTAGGTTTTACCTTTTTACTCCCAGGTTGCGGGGACGTGCGGGCACAGGAACGAGAGAGAAGACGCAACAACCGTATTGCATTAAAAATGAAGCCAAAGGTTTATTGCACGTCAGCTGACGGGACCTGCCCACAGAACGAGCTGTCTCAGGGCAAGAGCCCTCAACATTGTCTAACTATCCCTTATATACATACTATGGCGGCAGGTCCCGTCTTCATCATTGTTCATTGGTCCACATTACTACCACATCATTAACACATCATCACCACATTTCTATTATCCAATTACACATCACATTATTTGGCAGTTCATTCTACTTGCGTTCCCATTTGTTAAACAGCACTACGCAGTTATTAATTCTTCATTCACACGGTGTGTTATCTGCTGTATGAGCATCCCGTCCTAAATCTGCAACATTTCTAAAACGTCCCTCAGTGCCAGGAGGGAGGAACGGTTTCATCTGCCGTGCGCTGTTCCTACCAATCGGCTACAATGTAAACAAACGCACGTTAAGCTAGCTAGGCCAATCAAGGCCAGTGTTACCAGGAAAGGCACATGACGTACTTTCACAAATCACAGCCTGTGTCTGATCTACCAATCACAGTGCATTATTATCGTAATGGCACTTAGCATGATTCTTGGCAGGCTACTCCGCTATACTAAGTACTATGCTTGTGCATCACTCTCTCCTGACTGTACTTCTGCTAAAAGCACCAATTCTGCTTTACTTCCTTCCTGGAGGAGGGGATCCCTTGTTGTTGGGAGGGGTTAGCTGGCCCCGATTGTTTCCTGTCTGGAATCTCCCTGTTTCCTGAGTGTGGTTTGCAGCAGGCGGGACCCAATGGGGAGGGAGGGAGGGAGGGAGGGAGAGCCAAGAGCAGGATGCAGAACCATCTCCACAAAGGAGAGAGAGAGAGGAGGAGGATGGGCGAAGGAGTTCAACGGGGGACACCAAGGCCAGGGGCTCCCTCCCCTGAGGCAGAAGAGCAAGGGCCAGGCCCAGGTTCCCTCCTGACCTCTCCCCTGGCCTCACCCCCACCCCTGCTGAGGAGGAGGAGGAGGCTTGCCACAGAGCCGCAGGCCAAGCGCCAGGAGAGGAGGATGCTGCTGCTGCTGCTTCCCGAGCATGGCCAGGCAGCCCGGAAAACCCACCCCCACCCCGGTTGTGATACTCCACCTGGGCCCACGGGGGGAGGGAAGAAGGGGAGAAGCCCCGCAAGGGTTCGGAGGGAGGGAGAGAGAGAAGGGGGGAGGCCTGGCCGCGGTGGCTGGCTCTCCCGGGCCTCCTGAGCGGGAGAGGAGGAGGAGGAGGAGGACAACACAGCAGCCTCGGAACGGGACGCTTCCCCTTTAAACATGCAAATGAGCTCCGCGCGGCGCCCGGGCGCTCACCCCTCCCTCCCTCACCCGCCCCGCGCGCGCGCCAGCCAGCCAGCCAGCCAGGGTCCCCGGCGGCCAATCAGGAGCGCGGAGGGAGGGAGGGAGGGGGTGACGTCACGCGGTCCCCGCCCCCTTTGCAGCCGTTATTTCAAACGGAAGGGACGAGAGCGAAGGAAGGAGGTTTGTTGTCTTGGGAGGGAGTGAGTGGGTGTCCCCCCCCTCAGAGGCCCCCCGCCTGCCTGCCCCCCCCCTCTGCTCGGGCCTTGCCTCCGTGGCCTTGCGGGCAGAGCGAGCGCTTGGCCGCCCAAGAGGGGGAGGGGGGAGCCTGGCTGGGCCTGAGGGGGAGTTGGGGAAGAAGGGGGAGGGTCACCACACGCGGCTCGGTCCCCCTCCCTCCCTTCCCCCCAAAGGGCAGCCGGTCCCCCTGGAGTGCCGCCCTGGGGCGCCTCCTCCTCCTCCCGTGGCTGGTTCTCCTCAGGGATGCCGCGGCCTCCTCCTCCTCCTCCCCCTCGAGGCCCCTGCCAGGATCATCACCCCGGGGAAAGGCTTCATGGAACCGCTTCCAAGGCCGCAGCCACGCTCGGAATGCCTTTCTCCGGCGAGGGAGGGAGGGAGGGGGAGGGGGCTGGTCCCATTCCGCTGCAGGCCAGTTATTATTATGTTGCCCATAGGTAAATATTCGGGGGGGGGGGAATCCAGACACAAAACGACCCTTCTTGACTATTATGGGATGCCAGTGGGCCTGAGGCACAAAGGCCTTCAATGTCCTTCTGGGGAAAACACGTCCAGCCCCCAAAGCCAAGAAAGACTATATTCCAAACATAAAGAAATGATGGGAACCCTATTGAAGAGAAGGATAAATAGGATGGAGACAAGGAGGGGCTGCCTGGGGTTTCAGAGGAAGGAAGGCAGAGAGAGATGAGGAGGGAGGGAGGGAGGAAGAAGAAGAAGAAGAGAGGCGGAGGGGAAGATGAAGGGCTCCCACCCCCCTGTTGTGGCCGCTTCACATCCACACATTGGGTGCAGTGCCTCAAGACCCTGTCCTCCACTTAAACACAACCAGTGCTGACAAAATTACCCCCTGTCAGCTGCAAGAGGCCCCCCTCCTGGGATCTGCATGCATTATTCACCCATACATCACAGAGTCTCTGATTTCTAATAATCTGGATTGTGTGACTGTGTAGAAGCAGCCTGAATCAGGAAACTCAGCAGCCCTTATCTATTGATTACTAGCTTGGGGACCCGGCGGTGCGCGGGTTATTTAAGGAAGGCCTTGTGTGCCAAGGTTGGTTCCTATTAGATGTTTCTGTGGCTCACAGTGGTCTCAGGAACTTAGTGAAGATACTGCAAGTCCCATCGGCCATGGTCCACCCCCCTCCAAACAGCACCAGGATGTAGAGTGGGTCATGGGGGCTCTGTGTGTCACGTTTGGTCTTGATCATTCTCTAGATGAGGGTTGCAGCGGTCTCGGAAGGTGAGTGAAGGTATTTCAAGTCCCATCATCTGTGGTCCATCCTCCTTGAAACAGCACCAGGGTGTAGAGTGGCTCAAAGGGGCTCTGTGTGCTAATTTTGGTCTGTATTGGCCATTGGGTGAGTGTCGCTTTGTGAAGTGGGCCATTGGGCCCCTGTGTGGCAAGTTTGGTCCTGATCCGTCACTGCTGTGGGCCGCAGTGTCTGACTGCCTGAGGCCTTTCCTTTTCCCTCTGCGTCACCTTAGAACAGGGGTGCTCACACTTTTTCAGCATGCGAGCTACTCTTAAAGCAACCAAGTCCAAAAGATCTACCTGCCACCGCCGCCGTGCGCTACCGCCGCCGAACGCTCTTGCGACCACACATGCTCCTGCTGCTGTTTTCCGCCCGTGCAGCGGTTCTTCCGCCTGCGGGGCATTGCAGGAAGGAGAAAGCACAAGGCGGGGCATCCAGAGGGAACGCTCTGCCCTGCCTATCTCGCTGGCAACGGAGGCTGCACAGCTGCTTCTGGACGAGAGAGAGGCAGGGCGCTCCCTCCAGAGGCCCTGCCTCGTGCTTCCTTCTTCCTGCAATGCCCCGCAGATGAAAGAAGCACCGCAAGAGCGGAAGCCAGCAGCAGGAGCACGCGTGCGCGCGCATGGAAGGAGCGCCCCATCCGGCTGGTGAGGTCCGAAGATCACCTGGAAAAGGGCCAAAGATCTACTAGTAGCTCCCAAGCTACCTAATGAGCACCCCTGCCTTAGAATCTTGGAATGTGGATGGCCAATCAGAGTCCTTTATGGAAATACCATTTCAGTGGCAACCAATCCCCTCTGTCTGGGGCCATAGAATGTTGGAGTTCTGAGGCTGGCCAATCAGAGCCCTTTATGCAAATAATCCCATAGTGGCAACCTATCGAAACGCTGTCACATATTCCTTGGCACCTCCCAGAAGATGAACATTCCATTTCTAACGGAAAAGACTGTCATTTGGCTAACTCAGGCATTCAGTTGCATTCTGTTTTACTGGCCAACCAGAGTCTTTTATGCAAATTGTCAGTGGCAACCAATGCCTTCTGTCTGGTGCCTTAGAGTGTTGGAGTTCTGAGGCTGGCCAATCAGAGTCCTTTATGCAAATAATCTGGTGCCTTAGAGTGTCAGAGTTCTGAGGCTGGCCAATCAGTGTCCTTTATGCAAATAATCCCACAGTGGCAGCCAATCGAAACGCTGCCACATATTCCTACACACGCACCGCCGCACCTCCGCCTGCAAACACTGACTTTTATTATATACATAGATAGATTTATTTATTTATTTTGGACATTAGTATCCTGTCCTATCTCCACCTCCGCAGAGGGACTCGGCAGGTAACACAATGGCACCCCATGGTACCCACGACCAAAAGCATAAATATGCACTTTAAATACAATATAACAAAATACAATATAAAATACTATAAAGACATTATGTAATGTATTGTATATGTATATTTATAAAATTACTAGCTTGGGGACCCGGCGCTGCCCGGGTTATTTGAGAAAGACATTGTGTGCCAAGGTTGGTCCGTATCAGTTGTTCATTTGACTCGCAGGGGGTTCTGTGTGCCAAATTTGGTCTTGATCAGTCATTGGATGAGGGTCGCAGCAGTCTCGGGAAGTGAGTGGAGGTACTTCAAGTCCCATCATCCGTGGTCCATCCTCCTGAAAACTGCACCAGGGTGTAGAGTGGATCATGGGGGCTCTATGTGCCAAGTTTGGTCTTGATCAGTCATTGGATGAGTTGCAGTGGTCTCAGGAAGTGAGTAAAGGTACTGCAAGTCCCATCATCCATAATCCGTCCTCCCCCAAACTGCACCAGAATGTTGAGTTGGCCCTGGGGGCAGTCTTTGCCAAGTTTTGTCTTTATTGGTAATTGGATGAGTGTCGCTGTGGTCTCAGGAAGTGAGTAGAGGTACTTCAAGTCCCATCAGCCATGGTCCATCCTACTCGAAGCGCTACCAGCATGTAGGGTGGGTCATGGGAGCTCTGTGTGCCAAGTTTGTTCTTGATCAGTCATTGGATGAGGGTTGCAGCAGTCTCAGGAAGTGAGTAGAGGTACTTCAAGTCCCATCAGCCATGGTCCACCCTCCTCCAAATTGCACCAGGATGTAGAGTGAGTCATGGGTGCTCTCTGTGCCAAGTTTGGTCTTTATCGGTCTTTGTTGGGGGCCACAGTGGTCTCTGGGAACAGAAGGGTTGGAAAGTACTACAAATCCCATCATCCATGTCCATGCGCCCCCCCAAACCTCACCAGGATGCGAAGGCAGTCATGGGGGTTATGTGTGCCAAGTTTGGTCTTGATCAGTCATTGGATGAGGGTGGCAGCGGTCTCGGGAAGTGAGTGGAGGTACTTCAAGCCCCACCATCCATGCTCTGCTCTTCTCCAAACTGCACCAGGACATAGAGTGGGTCATGGGGGCTCTGCGTGCCAAGTTTGATATTTATCGGTCTTTGTTGGGGGACACAATGGTCTTTGGGAAGCAAAGCGCTTGGAAGTACTACAAATCCCATAATCCGTGGTCCATCTTTCCCAAACTGCACCAGGACGTAAAGGGCATCATGGGGGTTATGTGTGCCAAGTTTGGTTCAGGTCTGGCTGAGGCCTAGTCAGGAGAATCAAGTTGAGGGAGCCTTACTGTCAATTCAGGCTGAGGGCTAGTTTTTAAAATCAGCTGAAGGAAGCGTTTTTGTAAAGAACTCTGTCTGGCACCTTTGAGATTTGGGATGTTGGAATGCTGGCCAATCCATGGTCCATCCTCCCTCAAACTGCACTAAGACGTAAAGTGGGTCTTGGGGGTTCTGTGTGCCAAGTTTGGTTTTGTTGTCTCATTGTTGGGGGCTGCAAAGTGTTTTGGACTTAAACTCCCACCATGCCTGACTGGCTCAGGCCTTTTCCTTACCTCCCTCTGGCAGTTTTGAGTCTCGGAATGTTCGTGTTGGCTGGCCAATGGGAGTTGTTTATGCAAATAACCCCACAGTGGGAGCCAATCCGAAAGCTGCCACATTTCCTTCCGCCCTTCCGCCCTCCGGACACATACAAACATTCAGCTTTATTAAGGTATACAGATAATGTAATACAATATAATAATATATTTTATATTTTATATTACATGTAATATTACTAATAATATTACATTATAGTATTGTACAATATGGAAATACTTAATACTGATATTAAACTATCCTAATAGTATAATATATTTTCTGTGTGTGTGTATGTGTGTGTGTATATATATATATATAAGCCGCTCTGAGTCCCCTTTGGGGTGAGATATTGTACTATAGTACTGATATTGTACTATACTGATAATACAATCTACATAAATAAAAATGTCATGTCCGTTTGTGGGATTAACAGAACTCAAAAACCACTTGACAAATCGACACCAAACTTGGACACAAGACGCCTCTCAGGCCAACAAGTGACCATCACTCATAAAAAAAAACCCTGAAAAACACAGCGGAAGAGATTTAAACAGGCAAAAAGATGCTACAGCACATGCACAAAACCACATAGACACAAACACAGATATATACACATTTACACAGATATATTCACACACATATACACAGACTGGGCGACAGCAACGCATGGCAGGGGACAGCTAGACACAGCGGGGTAGAATCATAGAGTTGGAGGAGACCTCGTGGGCCGTCCAGTCCAACCCCATTCTGCCAAGAAGCAGGAAAATTGCATTCAAAGCACCCCGACAGATGGCCCCCCAGCCTCTGCTTAAAAGCTTGGCCATCTGTCAGTAGAAATGTAACAACAACAACAAACAGCTCTAAGCAGTTTTTGTAGTTGGTCAATGGACTGAGTAATTCAAGCCCAACGTTCACCCCATCCAAACAGATACAGCCATTTTCCCAACCTCTCTCAGGCCAACGAGTTAGAAGCCCAGAGCTCAGCAATGGATTCTCCTGAATGGACTGAGTGGTCCCCTGTTTCAGGACGGGAACATGCAGGCCTGTCGTATCCCCAACTTGATTTGAGGCCTCTCTTGTTGCAGCTGGACTTCTGTCACCCTCACGGTTCCCTCTGGATTCTTGGTTTACCTTCAATTCCTCCTTCCATTTTTTCCTTCTTTGGGGGCCACTAGAGATCTCTTCAAGATGGGATTTAGTTGATCCAGCTTGCCGTTGGCACTATGGATTAATCCGTTCAGAATCTCCAGTGGTTTCATATCTTCTGTACATTTAGCCAACATCTTATGTTGTTTTTCCTTTCTCCATTTTAGGAGGTTTCAACTGAACGTTGGATTTCTTCTTTAAGCAGATGTCATATTTTGGTAAGTTTTCAAATCAATGCCTTTTGCAAACAAGCTCCTACATTTGGCAATGCTTCAGGAAGGCGTTTGATAAATCAGTGAGCTGTGTTGACTTCTCTTCGATTCAAGGTAACCCGGAAAAATCTTCCTCTTTTCCTTCATCTTTTCTCTCTAATCCAGAAAATTACAAATCATGATTGTGCTGAGACTTTCGTAACCAGAAGAACTGCATTTCAACCTTCTATTTCAAAAATCAAGCTTGTCCATTCATTCTTGTTTCTCCTCTCCTTCCTTCCTTCCTTCCTTCCTTCCTTCCTTCCTTCCTTCCTTCCTTCCTTCCTTCCTTCCTTCCTGTTTTCTGGGTTATCTCTTTGTCTATATTTGTTAGATATTCCAGCTTGTATGCAAAAGGGTAACAGTGTATATTGTTATAATCAAATACTTGTAGGTATAGAATCATTATTTTGTTGTTTCATTTCCTCCTCCTCCTTTCAATAGTCTTTGATTCCAAACGGAGATCTTGAGGGAAGGTGATCAGGTTGGGAAAGTTGGTTGGGGTTTGGCAGTAGAGCTGAAAACAGCTGCAATGATGATATGCGTGCACATCTCTCCTTCTTGCTTCCCCTCAATGGCCATCCATCTAGGGAGCTGCAATCCTCCAGATTGTTGTTGTTCATTCGTTCAGTCGCTTCCGACCCTTTGTGACCTCATGGACCAGCCCACGCCAGAGCGCCCTGTCGGCTGTCACCTCCCCCAGGGTCTCCTTCAGAGTCAAGCCAGTCACTTCAAGGATACCATCCATCCATCTTTCCCATCCCCCTCTTCCCTTTTCCTTTCATTTTCCCCAGAATCATTGTCTTCTCTAGGCTTTCCTTTCTTCTCCTGATGTGGCCAAAGTACTTCATCTTTGCATCTGATATCCTTCCCTCCAATTAGCAGTCGGGATTTATTTCCTGAAGTGTGGACTGGTTGGATCTTCTCGTGGTCCAAGGCACTCTCAGAACTTCCATGTTCTACTCTTGGACTGCCACTCCCAGCAGCCCTCCTGGTCCATCCACCTCCCTCTCTCTTTCCTTCCTTTCTTCCCTTCCTTCTCTTCCTCTTCTTTTCCTTCCACCCATTTCCTTTCCCTTCTTCTTTCTCCATGTTCTACTCTTGGACTGCCCCTCCTGGTCCATCCATCTCCCTCTCTCTCTCTTTCCTTCCTTTCTTTCCTTCCTTCCTTCTCTTCCTCTTCTTTTCCTTCCACCCATTTCCTTTCCCTTCTTCCCCCTCCATGTTCTATTCTTGGACTGCCCTCCTGGTCCATCCACCTCCCTCTCTCTTTCCTTCCTTTCTTTCCTTCCTTCCTTCCTTCCTTCTCTTCCTCTTCTTTTCCTTCCACCCATTTCCTTTCCCTTCTTCCCCCTCCATGTTCTATTCTTGGACTGCCACTCCCAGCAGCCCTCCTGGTCCATCCACCTCCCCCCTTCTCTCTCTAATCCATCTACCTGGAGGATTGCTGGGACCTGCAGTCCAGGAACAGGACGAGGGAAATCTGCTCTCAAGACATCCAAGCATTGCCTAAATTAGTAGGAAACTGATAAGAAAAATAGGAGGAGCACAAGGGCCAAATATCTTTCGAGCAAAAACAAAAGGTCTGTTATTGCAGACCTATAGATATTATGATAGGCATGCAGATATTATTATTATTATTATAGACATAGAGATTATTATAACCATATAGGTATTATTATCATTACAGATGTACAGATATTATTGACATACAGGCTCCCTCTGTCAACTCCAGCTCCCCATGCAAAGGAGACATGAGAGGAGCCTCCCACAAGGATGGGAAAACACCAAAACATCCAGGCAACGTCCCCTGGGCAACACCTTTGCAGGCGGCCAATTATCTCACACCAGAAGTTACTTGCAGTTTCTCAAGTCACTCCTGACATGAGAAAAAAATACAGAGATACAGACATTTTTATTAGTATTGACATAGATTTTTATAGGCATATAGATATTATTATAGATATAATACTGCTATTATTATTATTACAGAGGTATAGATATTTCATTGTTATAGACGTAGATATTATTATAGGCATAGGTATTATATTATATATAGATATTATAGATATTATTAGAGACCTAGATATTATTATTAGAGACATTATAGAGACATGCAGATATTATTATAGACATGTTTATATTATTGTAGACATATAGATATATTATAGACATGCAGATATTATTATAGACATGATTTATATTATTGTTATTACAGACATGCATAGATATATTATAGACATATTATATAGACCTATAGATATTATTATAGACCTATAGATATTATTATTGCAGACATAGATATTGTTATGATAGCTAGATATTATTATTGTAGATATTGTAGCCCAGGGTTGCTATAAAGTAAAAATGGACGGCCATCTGTCAGGAGTTTTTGATTGTGCCTTCCTGGACAGCCTTTCCCAACTCACAGAGCGTGCGTTTCCTGTTTTTGTCCTTTCTTTGAGTACTGGACTTCATTTCCCAGAATTCCTTCCCATAACTCAATATGGGTGAGCTTTCTGGGAGTTGAAGTGTGTAAAGATGTGTGTGTGTGTGTGTGTATATATATATACACAGGAAAGGAAGGGGAGGGGGTGGATCTGGAGGAGGGTGCTCTCTCTCTCTCTCAATCCTTTCTTTCTCCCCTCACTCTCTTGTTGGGCTTTTTTAAATGCCCAAGCAACAATGCAGTGGGAGAAAGGAAGGAAGGTAGCCAAGCAGACAACACTTCCAGGAGGCTGGCTGTAGGTGTGATGTTATCAGCATACTACAATATCAATATTATTTATTTCCATATTGTACTATACCATTATATTGTAATATTATTCATAATCTTACATGTAATATAAAATATATAATTATATCCAGGAAGTGGGGTGAGTTCCCAGCATTAGCCCCAGCTTCTGCCAACCTATCAGTTTCAAAGTATGGAAATATAAGTAGAGTAATAGGTACAGCTGTGTTGGGTAGGTAACGGTGGTCCATGCAGGCAGTCATGGCGGCTAGAGGAACTTGGAGGCATGTATGAGGAATGCCTGGTGGTAGGGTTAGAAATGAGCCCCCTCATTTCTAATGGAATCCAGGAAGTGGGGTGAGTTCCCAGCATTAGCCCCAGCTTCTGCCAACCTATCAGTTTCAAGTATGGAAATATAAGTAGAGTAATAGGTACAGCTGTGTTGGGTAGGTAACGGTGGTCCATGCAGGCAGTCATGGCGGCTAGAGGAACTTGGAGGCGTGTATGAGGAATGCCTGGTGGTAGGGTTAGAAATGAGCCCCCCCATGTCTAATGGAATCCAGGAAGTTGGGTGAGTTCCCAGCATTAGCCCCAGCTTCTGCCAACCTATCAGTTTCAAAGTATGGAAATATAAGTAGAGTAATAGGTACAGCTGTGTTGGGTAGGTAACGGTGGTCCATGCAGGCAGTCATGGCGGCTAGAGGAACTTGGAGGCATGTATGAGGAATGCCTGGTGGTAGGGTTAGAAATGAGCCCCCCTCATTTCTAATGGAATCCAGGAAGTGGGGTGAGTTCCCAGCATTAGCCCCAGCTTCTGCCAAACTATCAGTTTCAAGTATGGAAATATAAGTAGAGTAATAGGTACAGCTGTGTTGGGTAGGTAACGGTGGTCCATGCAGGCAGTCATGGCGGCTAGAGGAACTTGGAGGCATGTATGAGGAATGCCTGGTGGTAGGGTTAGAAATGAGCCCCCCCCCCTCATTTCTAATGGAATCCAGGAAGTGGGGTGAGTTCCCAGCATTAGCCCCAGCTTCTGCCAACCTATCAGTTTCAAAGTATGGAAATATAAGTAGAGTAATAGGTACAGCTGTGTTGGGTAGGTAACGGTGGTCCATGCAGGCAGTCATGGCGGCTAGAGGAACTTGGAGGCATGTATGAGGAATGCCTGGTGGTAGGGTTAGAAATGAGCCCCCTCATTTCTAATGGAATCCAGGAAGTGGGGTGAGTTCCCAGCATTAGCCCCAGCTTCTGCCAACCTATCAGTTTCAAAGTATGGAAATATAAGTAGAGTAATAGGTACAGCTGTGTTGGGTAGGTAACGGTGGTCCATGCAGGCAGTCATGGCGGCTAGAGGAACTTGGAGGCATGTATGAGGAATGCCTGGTGGTAGGGTTAGAAATGAGCCCCCTCATTTCTAATGGAATCCAGGAAGTGGGGTGAGTTCCCAGCATTAGCCCCAGCTTCTGCCAACCTATCAGTTTGGAAGTATGGAAATATAAGTAGAGTAATAGGTACAGCTGTGTTGGGTAGGTAACGGTGGTCCATGCAGGCAGTCATGGCGGCTAGAGGAACTTGGAGGCATGTATGAGGAATGCCTGGTGGTAGGGTTAGAAATGAGCCCCCCCCCCTCATTTCTAATGGAATCCAGGAAGTGGGGTGAGTTCCCAGCATTAGCCCCAGCTTCTGCCAACCTATCACTTTGGAAGTATGAGTAGAGCAATAGGTACTTACCGAAGAAGGAAGGAGAAATGTGTCCTGGGAACTGTAGTTTTGCATTGCAGGAGGGAAGTAGGGATGATAGGAGGGAAGAGGGCGCCGGCTGAGTGTGTTTGGTGTCTTTGGTGTGCAAGGTAAGGCAATGTTTTGTGTTTGGGGATTTTGTGTGGGTGTTGGAATGCTTGTTAGTGGGTTTTGTGTGTGTATGTGTAGGAGGCAGGGCGTTGGTGGCAAGATGGTGCAGCTGAACGTGTTGAGGGAAGTTTTGAGTGGAAGGTAAGTGAAGTTTGTGAGTGTCTGGTGTTGCAAGGGGCGTGTGTGTGGATTGTACAGTGTGGAAAGGAGGTGAGGAGAAGTGTGTAGTGGATATGGAAGTGTGGGTGGAATGTGGTATGAATGCTATTGGTAGGGAGGGGGCCTGGTGTGTTTGGGGGTGTTTTGCGGCGCACGTGTTTTGGATGGTGGGGGGGTTTGGCGGCGTGTGTGTGTGTGTTGGAAGTTTGGGGGGTGTTTTTGCGGCGCACGTGTGTTTTGGATGTTGGGGGGGTTTGGCGGGTGTGTGTGTGTTTGAAGTTTGGGGGTGTTTTTGCGGCGCACGTGTGTTTTGGATGTTGGGGGGGTTTGGCGGCGTGTGTGTGTTGTTTGGGGGGGTGTTTTTATGGCGCACGTGTGTTTTGGATGGTGGGGGGTTTGGGGTGTGTGTGTGTTTGAAGTTTGGGGGGTGTTTTATGGCGCACGTGGTGTTTTGATGGGGGGGGGTTGGCGGCGTGTGTGTGTGTGTTTGAAGTTTGGGGGGTGTTTTTGCGGCGCACGGTGTTTTGGATGGTGGGGGTTTTTGGCGGCGTGTGTGTGTGTTTTGAAGTTTGGGGGTTTTTGCGGCACGTGTGTGTTTGGATGGTGGGGGGTTTGGCGGCGTGTGTGTGTGTGTTGAAGTTTGGGGGTGTTTTTGCGGGCGCACGTGTTTTGGATGGGGGGGGGTTGGCGGCGTGTGTGTGTGTTTGAAGTTTGGGGGTGTTTTTGCGGCGCACGTGTGTTTTGGATGGTGGGGGGGGGTTGGCGGCGTGTGTGTGTGTGTTCGAAGTTTGGGGGTGTTTTTGCGCGCACGTGTGTTTTGGATGGTGGTGGGGGTTTTGGCGGCGTGTGTGTGTTTGAAGTTTGGGGGTGTTTTTGGGCGCACGTGTGTTTTGGATGGTGGGGGGTTTTTTTGCGGCGTGTGTGTGTGTGTTGGAAGTTTGGGGGGTGTTTTTGCGGCGCACGTGTGTTTTGGATGTTGGGGAGTGGGTTGTGGCGAAGTTTGGGGTGTTGGAAGGTGGGGGGATGTTGGGGGCACGTGTGTGCTGGAAGTTTGGGGGTGGTTTGCGGCGCGTGTGTGCTGGAAGGTGGGGGCCTGGCGGCCGTGTGTTGGAAGGTGGGGGTGTTTGTGGCGCACGTGCTGGAAGGTGGGGGTTGCGGCGCGCGTGTGTGCTGGAAGGTGGGGGGGTTGCGGCGCGCGCGTGTGTGCTGGAAGGTGGGGGGTTGCGGCGCGCGTGTGTGTGCTGAAGTTGGGGGGGTTGCGCGCCATGCGTGTGCTGGAAGGTGGGGGGTTGCCGTGTTGGAAGGTGGGGGGGTTTGTGGCGCACGTGTGTGCTGGAAGGTGGGGGGTTGCGGCGCGCGTGTGTGTGCTGGAAGGTGGGGGGTTGCGGCGCGCGTGTGTGTTGGAAGGTGGGGGGGTTTGTGGCGCACGTGTGTGTGCTGGAAGGTGGGGGTTGCGCGCCGTGTGTGCTGGAAGTTTGGGGTTTTTTGCGGCGCGTGTGTGTGTTGGAAGGGTGTGGGTGTGCATAGGAGCGGCTTTTTGGGAGCCATGTGCTTATGTGTGTGTGTTTTGTTTAGGATGTTTTGAAGGGGGTGAGGGGATCGTGCGGTTAGGTTTTGAGAGCGGCGCGCGTGGCTCCCTGTAGAGTTAATGTTGTTCGGGCTGTCTGTGCGAACATTCGAAACGGTCGCGCTGGCAGCGGAGAGGGGGGGGGGGGGGGGCGCTGTCGGTTTTGAGGGGGTCGTGTTTGGGGGTGTTGTGAGGGATCTAGGTCCGTTTTTTTGCGCCACGAATGTTCCTGCAGGTATTTTTGTGACTGTTGTCAAGTATCGTGTTTCTGAGACGTGTAGTTTCTTTGTCTATGAGCGTCAAAAACGGACGCTCTCTTTTTATATATATAGATAATATTGTATTATTGTTATTTGTATATTGTATTACATTATAATATTATACACATTATATGTATACACATTATATTACTCCTTATTCACATAGCACAGGAGACAAGGTGGAACTGCTCCCTGCCCCTCCCCCCCTGCCTCTTCAGTCTGGTCCAGAGCAGCAGTTTGTGCCCTGCACTGATAATTGGGGCTGTAGGGCAGTGCTGAAGGAAGGGGCCTCCGCCCTCAGACAGACAGCCACTCAGCAGCCCTTCATTCCTTCCCAGTGGAGCTCCCTTTCCATCCTTCCCTGGGAGGGAGGGAGGGAGGGAGGGAGGATGGTGGCCCCAAGGAAGGAGCTTGGTTGAGGGGGGGGGAGCCCCTTTCCCCAATCAGGGGACCAGGGCGAAGAGTGAGACCCGCCTGGTGTGTCCACAGATATGAGAGACGAAGAGGGAGAGGCCGGCCTTCCGCACACTTAAAGGAAAGCATTGGGAGCAGTGTCACTGAAACTGAGCCTCACGGGACTGGCTTTGCCCAGCTTGGGATGCTGAAGACTCGGCCAGGATCCGCACTTCCCTCTCTCCCAGGATCTGACCC
Organism: Anolis apletophallus; assembly: GCA_030556195.1. NCBI lineage: Eukaryota > Metazoa > Chordata > Lepidosauria > Squamata > Anolidae > Anolis > Anolis apletophallus. The sequence goes on along the minus strand of JARBWK010000186.1, from coordinate 7,269 downwards.
CAGATCATCTGATTTGAGCTGGATGATAAGAGCCTAGACAGCCAGGTAACTCGGATCAGATCCTGGGATAGAGACGTTGCCTGAGATACGCAACTCGAATTCTTTGCCCTGGGAAGCCAGAATGGCCCCCTCCCTCCCTGATGTCCTTCTGGTGGCAGGCTAAAACTTTTTCATCATTCGAGCAGGCTTTTAAAGAAGGAGGTTTTGAAGATCAAGTCGGGGGGGGGGGGGGTGTTTGAATATTTTTGATGGATGTTACCTGTGATTTTTAGTACTGTTTGTGTCTAATTCTATTTTGATGTTTGTATATTTCTATATTTTAAATTTTAATTTCATTGACCCAAAAAATTAAAAATTAAATTATTTTAAATTGTATACTAATGTTTTTATGTTAAGCCGCTTTGAGTCCCCTTTGGGAAGGCACAGCGGGGTAGAATCCTAGAGTTGGAAGAGACCTCGTGGGCCATCCAGTCCAACCCCAATCTGCCAAGAGCAGGGAAATTGCATTCAAAGCACCCCTGACAGATGGCCATACAGCTTCTGTTTAAAAGCTTTCAAAGAAACTTTTAAACAGAGTCTGGGTGGCCATCTGTCATTCGAAATGTAACAACAACAAGAAGCTCTAAGCAGGTTTAGTCCTTGGTCAATGGAGTGAGTAATTCAAGCCCAGCATTCACCCCATCCAAACAAATACAGTCATTTTCACCACCTCTCTCAGGCCAACGAGTTAGAAGCCCAGAACTCAGCAATGGATTCTCCTGAATGGACTGACTGTACGGGAAATTGCAGACCTGTCGTATCTCCCAACTTGATTTGAGGCCTCTCTTGTTCCAGCTGGACTTCTGCCTGGGGTCCATTCCCTCACGGTTCCCTCTGGATTCCTTCTTCGTGGTCCTTGGTTTGCCTTCAATTCCTCCTTCCATGTTTTCCTTCTTGTTTGGCTCCCTCTTCTCATACTCCTTTTCCAGTTTCCATTGTCCTTCTTTGGGGGCCCTAGAGATTTCTTCAAGATGGGATTTAGTTGATCCAGCTTGCCGTTGGCACTGGATTAATCCGTTCAGAATTTCCAGTGGTTTCATAACTTCTTTACATTTAGCCAACATCTCATTATGTTTCTTTCCTTTCTCCATTTTAGGTTTCAACTGAACGTTGGCTTTGTTATGGTTTTATCGAACAGATGTCATATTTCGGTAAGTTTTCAAATAAATCCCTTTTGCAAACAAGCTCCTATACTTGGCAATGCTTCAGGAAGATGCTTGACAAATAAATGAGCTGTGTTGACTTCTCTTCGATTCAAGGCCACACTGAAAAGCCTCCCTCCTTCCTCTTTTCTCTCTAATCCAGAAAATGAGAAATCATGATTGCGCTGAGACTACTGGGCCTATTTCATAACAAGAAGAACTGCACTTTTATCTTTCCAAAATTAAGCTTGTCCATTCACTCTTGTTTTTCCTTCCTTCTTTCCTTCCTTCCTTCCTTCCTTCCTTCCTTCCTTCCTTCCGTCCTTCCTTCCTTCCTTCCTTCCTTCCTTCCTTCCTTCCTTCCTTCCTTCCTGTTTTCTGGGTTATCTCTGTGTCTATATCGGTTAGATATCTGTGCTTCTCTGCAATAGGGTAACAGTGTATATCCTTATAATCAAATACTTGCAGGTATAGAATCATTATTTTGTTGTTTGACTTCCTCCTCCTCCTTTCAGTAGTCTTTGGTTCTCAAAGGAGATCTTGAGGGAAGGTAATCAGGTTGGGAAAGTGAGTTGGTGGTTGGCAGTGTAGCTGAAAACACCTGCAGTGGTTATGCGTGTGCACGTCTCTTCTTCTTGCTTCCCCTCAATAGCGCTCCATCTAGAAAGCTGCAATCCTCCAGGAGGCTCCCACAACATCACAGCTTCCCCCATCTACACCACTGTTGCGAAGTTGACAAAGGTCTTGGCTTATTATTTATGTGTAGCCAGGTGTACTCCTGCCCTCATTTTGAGCTTGTTGCAGGCACTAATCTTGCTAATGTCGATGAACAGAGCTTTTTTGTCATTTAGTCTGCTGCCATTCCTAAACCAGAAGTCCAAGTTGAGGTCTTTGAATATCAGTTGTTTCTAATTAGACAACCGTACAACAATATGTCAGCTCCACTGGCTGGCAATCCAATTCGAAGAGCTGGCTTTGGCCCTATACGACTCCAGTCCAGCGTACCTGTCCAAACATATCTCCTTCTATGTCCCACCTCGGAGTTTCAGATCTTCTGGGGAGGCCCCGCTCTCGACCCCGCCTTTGTCTCAAACACGCTTGGCGGGGACAAGGGACAGGGCCTTCTCGGTGGTGCCCTCTCGCCTGTGGAACTCACTACCCAGGGAAATGTCATATTCATCCCTCCTCACCTTTAAAAAAAGTTAAAAACGTGGATGTGGGACCAAGCCTTTGGGTAATTAAGTGGACACTGACATTAACAATGTTGACAATGGCTTGGAAATGGAGAAATTTGATGGAGCATCCAAGAACATTGTGGTAATTCTTACTAGATTTTAATTGTTTTGTTTTAATGTTTATAACTATAATTATTGACTGTTTGTTTTTATTATGTATATATTGAGGCATCGAATTGCTGCCGATTGGAAGCCACCCTGAGTCGTTGTCAGGGGGGAGGGGGTTAGAAGGGCAGGGTACAAATATTATAAATAAATAAATCTCCTTAAATTTTTATTTTCAGTAATACAGCATAACCAGGGCGTCATTCCCGCAAGTTTCATAAAGATTTATTGTTAGGGAATTTTAACCAACATAAACTTAACAATACTATTTCACTGGAAGACCCCAGAGGCCATCCAGTCCAGTCCCCTTCTGCCAGGTTGGAAAAGCACACTCAAACCACCCCAACAGATGCACATTCATTTATTTATGACAGTGTTTCCCAACCTTTTTTGAGCCACGGCACACTGTTTACATTTACAAAATCCTGGGGCAACCACCAACCAAAATGACACTCTAACACAGTAATACATAGAGTTAATATGTTTTTAAATGTATTTATACAACCAGTGTGAAACCTGGGCCTGTTTCGATGAACACAACATAGATATCCTGGCAGGAATGGCAGAAAGACACAAACTTCCCACACAGAACTCCCATAGCCAAGAGAAAATACTACAAGAGTTTGGTGGGCATTGACCTTGAGTTTTGGAGTTGTAGTTCACCTATATCCAGAGAGCCCTGTGGACTCAAACAATGTTGGATCAGGACCAAACTTGGCATGAATACTCAATATGCCCAAATGTGAACACAGATGGAGTTTGGGACAAATAGACCTTGACATTTGGGAGTTACAGTTTCTGGGATTTATAGTTAACACACAATCAAAGAGCATCCTGAACTCTTGCAACAATGGAATTGAACCAAACTTGGCATATTGAACTCTCATTACCATGTGGACAAAATAGAGGAGGAATGATATACTCCCAAAGGTTCTCCTGAATGGTCAATTACATATAATAGTACAGTATTGAGTAAAAGTATCCATGCATTGGTGCATGCTCAAGAGTTCTCAAAGTACATGGAGAATATAATCCTATGTTGTGAAGTGTAAAATAATAATAATAATAATAATTGCTGGAAGAACAAGCTGCTGTAGATATTAAAGCTGTTTTGGATGTAACACAGGAAAAAAGCGGCTATAGTGGCTGATGTGCGGTCCGTGTTTCGGCATAACGGGACTGCCAAAATCTCGCGCTAGATGGAAGCGTGTTATCGCAAGTTTTGCGATCAGGCTTCTTCCCCCCTCTCTCCCGACAACAATGAATAGATTTGTAAATACACCGGGGCGGGCGGGGGGGGGGGGGGAGAGGATATTGAAGTTCTTGTATTTTTCTTTATTGGCTCAACCAATTGAGGAGTGACTTCCTTTCACCCACTCTGTTTTTTGCGGTGCTCAAAACAGTCCCTGCCCTTTCCTCTCCTCCATGATGTTTTGGCCTACAATTCTCAGTGGTAGAGAGAGGGAGCTCGCGCGCTAGTGAGGAGAAGGCGCGGCTGCGCAGAGGAGCCGCCCCCTCGCCTCACATTTGAGCGAGCGCGAGGGAAAGAGCGGGCCGGGGTGAGGAGGAAGCGGTGGCTGCCGCCGCTTTTCCTTCAAACTGAGGGGAAGGATGGGACAACAATAGCAACAGCAGCAGCAGCCATAGCAGTCTCCTCCTTCTCCCACGGCACACCTGATGGTCGACGGCGGCACACTAGTGGTTGGGAAACACTGATTTATGACATTTATAGCCCACCTTCTTACCCCGAAGGAGACTCATTTAGTCTTTGAAATAACAACAATAGCAACAGCAATAATAGAAAACCTCTTGAGTAAACTTTGGAGTTACTGCCTCTCAACTTGGCTTACATCACAGAATTGATTCAACCCCCAAGAATCCCTTTTCATCTTTCAATCCCCTTAACATGGTTTTTCCCCCAGCACAATTTTTTGGGAGGAGTAGGAGGCGGCACAAGGCAGCCAGGAGAATTCTGGGAAATGTAGTTTGTGGCAGAGAATGCAAAAGGCTCCACCCTAAACTACATTTCCCAGAACTCTGCTCGCTTCCTGTGTTAAAGCCTCAATGTGAGTGTGGGCCAGGGACTGCTCTCTGGCTCTCATGAGCGAAGGAATGGCAAGGATGTGCGGGTTGGATCAGCCCTCCCGGAAGATCGAAGAAGGGAGCGCAGAGGAATCCGGGGATGAGCAGCCCTTCTGAATCCCAGCCTTTCTCCCAATTTGGAGATCCAGGTTCTATTCCTCCCCCATTGAGGGGGGGGGCCTTGAAGGGGGCACGTGGGAGATAAGAGAGAGAGGCCCCAAAGGAAGCTTTTGTGGGAGAGTTCCTCTTGGAGGGGGAGGAGGAGGGAGGGGCCTGGGTTCAGACCAAGGAGGGAAGGGGAAAGGTAGGCCTCCCCTCCACCCAAAGGTCTGAGTCTCAGGCATTATACTTCATGCGCTCCATATGGAATCTGCCCATGTCCTGCCTGACAGAAATCCAGTTTGATCTGGATGAATGAATATCATTTTTGAGGAGGTCCAATTCAGCAGCCAGAGGATGGATTGTAGGCAACTCTACAGATTACAGAGGGTTCAAATCCCCTTTTGCCCCCTCCTCCTTTTCCCTCTGCGTGCCTTCTGCAAGTCCCTTTGCCCTCTTCTGTGTGAGGCCAGGCATCTTGGACCCTCAGTGCCCAATCTGACAATGCCAGGGGTCAAAGGGGGTGGTCGCAAGGGTCGGTGAAGGCCAAAGGGTTTCAGAAGGCAAAGGCCCAGCCTTGCCATTTACAGAGTTATATCATCATCATATCTATCCTGCTTTCTCTCTCTCAAAAGGAGACCCAAAGCCGCTAACAATAAAAGCAACACAGGATATAATTTAAAGCTGAAAAACACACACGTTAAAATTATACATTGGCACTATTAAAAATAAACAGTTAAAGCCAATGAGAAACCTATTCTGAGCCATCCCAGGAAAGGGAAGCAGTCCCAACCTGTCACCTTGTGGGCAATTAAAGTAGTTGCTGAGGCACCTGCTGGACGCTTTCAGTTGGGCCAACACGTTTGAGGGCAATAAGCAGGACTCAGAGCTGGCTGTACTCCCAGGAGACTGAAGAGCCCTCTCCAAAACTAGGAGGCAAAGTGGGCTCCGCAATCTGCTCTCATTGTGAGGAAAACGCCATGGTACTTGTGAATGTGATCAATAAACTCTCTGGTTAATTGGAATCCCATTTATCTGGTTGCGCAAGCTATACAGTGTCCTGCTTAGGTGAGCTGGCACGACCCAGATGACAGTCTCAGCTCACCTGGCAGGTAATCCTCAGTAAAAAAAAAAAACCCAGCAAATGAGCTCCGATGGCCGAAGAGGGGCCTGTAGTGGATGCAGCAAACTTGATGGCTTCCCTCTTACCCCTTACTGGAGGTCCATCCATCCATCTCCTTTATACCCGCTCTGCATGTACTGCTGCTAGGCTGACTGAATTCCACCCTCTGCTTCTGCATCCCTATCTCTGATTTATTGGTGTCAGTGGAGAAGTTTGCATTTTACTTAGAGCACGGGTAGCATGACTTCCTTGGATCCAGGCACTAGGCTCCTATTGATGCAGCAACACACTAGAAAATGAGGCTATGGTGCCTGGGAAACTGAGCAACACGAGGGAAGAAGAGTAACAGGAGGCAATGTACTAGATACTCAGTGCAATATGAGACCAACACAGGTCATAAGCAATAATATAAAACATTTAATATAATCACAAGAATAGAAGAATGACGAGGCAATAGGCCTCAAGGAGAGTACAACAGGTGAAATATCACTATATCATTGAGCAAGGCAGTAGGCCACAGGTATCCTAAATAAACCCACAATAGGGTCAAAGCACCTCCTATGCATATACAAACATATCATAGATAGATGGAAAATACACACACATGTAAACAAACAAAGCAGGGGCCCCTCAAGCGAGGGTGCTCCCCGGGCGGATGGAAAGACCCCCCCCCTCCTCTGAGTACATATGGCTGTATCAAAGCCCGGGGTGGGCAGGACGCCGGTCTGGAAGCTGTGTAGAAAATACTCGGTCAAACTGAATCCAAGCCGCTGTGCGAATGCCACGGCGCGACTGCAACTCCTCCACCGAATCCAAATGGATGAAAGGAGAGGGAGAGAGAGGGGAACCCGGAATGGGGTACCCCTCTGCGGGAGGCAAATGCCCCTGGAAGTAAATCAGCGCCTCCACGGAAAGGAGAGACGCCAAGTAGAAAGACCGGATGATAAACAAAAGCGCGGCCTGGAGCCAATCAGCAGAAGCGGCGTTTCCCAGCTGTGCAATGCCGCAGCGGGGAAGGACGGGATCGTCAGGCAAGATGTGTGAGGGGAATGCGAAGATCACAGGGATGTATAGGAAAAAATCCAGGGAGAGGGGATTCCACACGCCGAGGAGGTGCCGAGATGCGGTGCCGTGGAGCAAACAAGCCTTGTCAAACCCAGATGGGTAACATCACATATGGCATCCAAATGGACATATGATGAATCATGGGGGAGGCCCCATGAAACGCCAGGTTCTAGCCGCGGATGGCACTCAAGTAATTGGCCAAGTCCGTTTCGCCTGTAGCGTCGGCTTGTTCACAGCGGTGAACCATAAGAAGCGATATCCACAGAATTGTAGTACTACAAGTACAAATAACAAAAGGCACATGGGTTATACACTTCTAAAAGCACACATAGCCGTCCGCGGCTAAAACCTGGCGTTTAAAACCTGGCACTTGACCCCC
>JARBWK010000185.1:0-52788 GCA_030556195.1 Anolis apletophallus | reverse complement strand
GGACATGTCATAAAGACTAGGCTGGGACATGGACGGGCCGGAATTTCCAAGCACCTGAACTCGGCCACATCCGGCGTTGCACAATGACAGGTGTGGCCTTACCTGGCTGCTGTGTTGTCTGTGGTAATTCTCAGCACCTATGGGCATCATCTGTTTCTTGATGGGGCCTTGATGGGAATGTGGTGCAGCTGGCTGGGTGTCAGCTGCATAAGATCTCTACTGACCAGAAGGTCATGAGTTGAGGCCTGCCCGGGTCGGGGTGAGCTCTCGACCAAATTGTCTAGCTGGTTGTCGACCTTTGCAACCCGAATTACAGTTGCATCTGTCAAGTAGGAAATTTAGGTACCACTTTGTGGAGGGGCTAATTTAACTGATATACAAGGCCACAATATCTCCAGGAATGAAATGCAACAGCTCCACCTAGTGGCCAGAAGCTGAAATGTTAAATTGCCTCTATGTCTGTCAATATATGTTGTATGTCAATGGCATTGAATGTTTGCCTGTATATGTGCATTGAGATCCGTGCAGAGTCCCCTGCAGGATGAGAAAGGGCGGAATATAAATGACGTAAATAAATAAATAAATAAATACATTAATTCTTGCCTTGCCTGGTATATTATGGCCCAGCTTATCTCTCTGAATGTGTCTTCCTCTATGAACAACCATGGAGTTTAAGATCATCTAGGGCAGGGTTTTCCAACTGCTGTGACGTGGCACAGTAGTGTGCCGTGGCGGAACTCCTGCTGTACCTCGAGAAAAGCTCTCTACCCCCTTTCCTTCCCCCCTACTCCTGCTGAACTCCTGCTGCTTGGGGAGGAGGAGGAAGGGCAGGGCAGTGGCGAAGAAAAAGAAGTGGGGGCCGGGCGGCGCCTCCTTGACCGCTCCCAGCCAGCCTCCAATCCGCCATGACTCCTGCCATGACTCTTGCCCCTCGCTCGCTGAAGCCGTGAGGAGGAGGAGCCCCGTTCACTGAAACCCATACACCGCTCATGCTCCTCCTCCTCCTGGCTTCAGCAAGCGAGGGGGTGGGAGTCATGGCGGAGAGTGGCGCCGGGAATGGGGGCCATGACTCCGCCCCTCGCTGCACCGCCCCCTCAAGGCTGGAGAAGCTGTGGGAGAGCTGAAGCCGGGGGGGAGGGGAGAGGGCATGGCGCAACCTGGCTTCGCCCCCTTCCAGAACTTTATCAACACTGTAGAAGCAAAGCACCAGCGCCACCTAGTGTTCACCACCAGAACTTTAGCAACACTGTAGAAGCAAAGCACCAGCGCCACCTAGTGTTCACCACCAGAACTTAGCAACACTGTAGAAGCAAAGCACCAGCGCCACCTAGTGTTCACCACCAGAATTTTAGCAACACTGTAGAAGCGCCAGCGCACCTAGTGTTCACCACCAGAACTTTAGCAACACTGTAGAAGCAAAGCACCAGCGCCACCTAGTGTTCACCACCAGAACTTTAGCAACACTGTAGAAGCAAAGCACCAGCGCCACCTAGTGTTCACCACCAGAACTTTAGCAACACTGTAGAAGCAAAGCACCAGCGCCACCTAGTGTTCACCACCAGAACTTTAGCAACACTGTAGAAGCAAAGCACCAGCGCCACCTAGTGTTCACCACCAGAACTTTAGCAACACTGTAGAAGCAAAGCACCAGCGCCACCTAGTGTTCACCACCAGAACTTTAGCAACACTGTAGAAGCAAAGCACCAGCGCCACCTAGTGTTCACCATCAGAACTTTAGCAACACTGTAGAAGCAAAGCACCAGCGCCACCTAGTGTTCACCACCAGAACTTTAGCAACACTGTAGAAGCAAAGCACCAGCGCCACCTAGTGTTCACCACCAGAACTTTAGCAACACTGTAGAAGCAAAGCACCAGCGCCACCTAGTGTTCAACACCAGAACTTTAGCAACACTTTACAAGCAAAGCACCAGCGCCACCTAGTGTTCACCACCAGAACTTTAGCAACACTGTAGAAGCAAAGTGCCAGCCCCACCTAGTGTTCACCACAGAACTTTAGCAACACTGGAGGGCAAAGCACCAGCGCCACCTAGTGTTCACCACCAGAACTTTAGCAACACTGTAGAAGCAAAGCACCAGCGCCACCTAGTGTTCACCACCAGAACTTTAGCAACACTGTAGAAGCAAAGCACCAGCGCCACCTAGTGTTCACCACCAGAACTTTAGCAACACTGTAACTTTTAGCAACACTGTGTTCACCACCAGAACTTTAGCAACACTGTAGCAGCACCAGCGCCACCTAGTGTTCACCACTTTAGCTTTAGCAACACTGTAGAAGCAAAGCACCAGCGCCACCTAGTGTTCACCACCAGAACTTTAGCAACACTGTAGAAGCAAAGCACCAGCGCCACCTAGTGTTCACCATCAGAACTTTAGCAACACTGTAGAAGCAAAGCACCAGCGCCACCTAGTGTTCACCATCAGAACTTTAGCAACACTGTAGAAGCAAAGCACCAGCGCCAGCTAGTGTTCACCACCAGAACTGTTCACCACCAGAACTTTAGCAACACTGTAGAAGCAAAGCACCAGCGCCACCTAGTGTTCATCACCAGAACTTTAGCAACACTGTAGAAGCAAAGCACCAGCGCCACCTAGTGTTCACCACCAGAACTTTAGCAACACTGTAGAAGCAAAGCACCAGCGCCACCTAGTGTTCACCATCAGAACTTTAGCAACACTGTAGAAGCAAAGCACCAGCGCCACCTAGTGTTCACCACCAGAACTTTAGCAACACTGTAGAAGCAAAGCACCAGCGCCACCTAGTGTTCACCATCAGAACTTTAGCAACACTGTAGAAGCAAAGCACCAGCGCCACCTAGTGTTCACCACCAGAACTTTAGCAACACTGTAGAAGCAAAGCACCAGCGCCACCTAGTGTTCACCACCAGAACTTTAGCAACACTGTAGAAGCAAAGCACCAGCGCCACCTAGTGTTCACCACCAGAACTTTAGCAACACTGTAGAAGCAAAGCACCAGCGCCACCTAGTGTTAACCACCAGAACTTTAGCAACACTGTAGAAGCAAAGCACCAGCGCCACCTAGTGTTCACCACCAGAACTTTAGCAACACTGTAGAAGCAAAGCACCAGCGCCACCTAGTGTTCACCATCAGAACTTTAGCAACACTGTAGAAGCAAAGCACCAGCGCCACCTAGTGTTCACCACCAGAACTTTAGCAACACTGTAGAAGCAAAGCACCAGCGCCACCTAGTGTTCACCACCAGAACTTTAGCAACACTGTAGAAGCAAAGCACCAGCAGCACCTAGTGTTCACCACCAGAACTTTAGCAACACTGTAGAAGCAAAGCACCAGCGCCACCTAGTGTTCACCATCAGAACTTTAGCAACACTGTAGAAGCAAAGCACCAGCGCCACCTAGTGTTCACCACCAGAACTTTAGCAACACTGTAGAAGCAAAGCACCAGCGCCACCTAGTGTTCACCACCAGAACTTTAGCAACACTGTAGAAGCAAAGCACCAGCGCCACCTAGTGTTCACCATCAGAACTTTAGCAACACTGTAGAAGCAAAGCACCAGCGCCACCTAGTGTTCACCACCAGAACTTTAGCAACACTGTAGAAGCAAAGCACCAGCACCACCTAGTGTTCACCACCAGAACTTTAGCAACACTGTAGAAGCAAAGCACCAGCGCCACCTAGTGTTCACCACCAGAACTTTAGCAACACTGTAGAAGCAAAGCACCAGCGCCACCTAGTGTTCACCATCAGAACTTTAGCAACACTGTAGAAGCAAAGCACCAGCGCCACCTAGTGTTCACCACCAGAACTTTAGCAACACTGTAGAAGCAAAGCACCAGCGCCACCTAGTGTTCACCACCAGAACTTTAGCAACACTGTAGAAGCAAAGCACCAGCGCCACCTAGTGTTCACCACCAGAACTTTAGCAACACTGTAGAAGCAAAGCACCAGCGCCACCTAGTGTTCACCATCAGAACTTTAGCAACACTGTAGAAGCAAAGCACCAGCGCCACCTAGTGTTCACCATCAGAACTTTAGCAACACTGTAGAAGCAAAGCACCAGCGCCACCTAGTGTTCACCACCAGAACTTTAGCAACACTGTAGAAGCAAAGCACCAGCGCCACCTAGTGTTCACCATCAGAACTTTAGCAACACTGTAGAAGCAAAGCACCAGCGCCACCTAGTGTTCACCACCAGAACTTTAGCAACACTGTAGAAGCAAAGCACCAGCGCCACCTAGTGTTCACCATCAGAACTTTAGCAACACTGTAGAAGCAAAGCACCAGCGCCACCTAGTGTTCACCACCAGAACTTTAGCAACACTGTAGAAGCAAAGCACCAGCGCCACCTAGTGTTCACCACCAGAACTTTAGCAACACTGTAGAAGCAAAGCACCAGCGCCACCTAGTGTTCACCATCAGAACTTTAGCAACACTGTAGAAGCAAAGCACCAGCGCCACCTAGTGTTCACCACAGAACTTTAGCAACACTGTAGAAGCAAAGCACCAGCGCCACCTAGTGTTCACCACCAGAACTTTAGCAACACTGTAGAAGCAAAGCACCAGCGCCACCTAGTGTTCACCATCAGAACTTTAGCAACACTGTAGAAGCAAAGCACCAGCGCCACCTAGTGTTCACCATCAGAACTTTAGCAACACTGTAGAAGCAAAGCACCAGCGCCACCTCTCTTAGCATTTCCAAGCTCTGAGAGTTGGGAGAGACCCCAGGGGCCAGCCATGGCGTTTTTTTGTTTCAACTTATTTATTTATTTTTTGGTCCGTGATCTGCGCCCCCCTCGGCTTGCGCCCCTAGGCCATGGCCTAGGTTGGCCTTATGGGTAACCCGGGCCTGCTCCCCAGCCCCCTTCCTTCTGACCTTCCGCAAGAGAGTGAAAATGTGGCTTTGTGACCAAGCCTTTGAAGCAGGCCCGGATTATCTATAAGGCCATCCTAGGCCATGGCCTAGGGCGGCAACAATGGGGGGAGCGGCAGGTCCGGACCCCCCAAAATAAATTTTTTTTTTTAAAAAAGTTCGATCTTTGGGTGCTCCTGCGCCTGTGCGCGGAGAGCCATAGGCCCTAGGGCCTCTGATGCGGCTTCCCGCCGGCCCCTCTTCGCTCGCGTCGGCCCCGCCCTCCTTCCTTCAGTGAAGGAAGGAGGGGCGGGGCCGACACTGACGCGAGCGAGGAGAAGGCGGAGGGAAGTCCCGCCGCCCCCTCCTCGCTGCTCGCGTCACCACCGCCCCTCCTTCCTTCACTGAAGGAAGCAGGGCCGATCGATGCTGACGCGAAAGAGGAGGAGGCAGAGGGAAGTCCCGCCGCCCCCTCCTCGCTGCTCGCGTCGGCCCCTCCCCTCCTTCCTTCACTGAAGGAAGCAGGGGCGGGACCGATGCTGACGCGACCGAGGAGGAGGCGGAGGGAAGTCCCGCCGCCCCCTCCACGCTGCTCGCGTCAGCCCTGCCCCTCCTTCCTTCACTGAAGCAAGCAGGGGTGGGACCGACGCTAACGCGAAGGAGGAGGAGGCGGCGGGAAGGAAGGAGCCTCCCTGCAAGCAGCCCCGCCCCCCGCAAGCGGCCCTGCCTCCCGGGGCGGGGGCGGCGCTTGCAGAATGTGGCCTAGGGTGCCACAATCGATTAATCCGAGCCTGCTTTGTAGAACGTGTGCAATAGATGGACTTGGATTGATGTGCAATGACCTTTCCCTCTTTGTCTGATGCGAAGGAAGGAGCACCCCCGCTAGTTGCCCCGCCCCCCGCAAGCAGCCCCGTCCCCCACAAGTGGCCCCTCCCCCGGGGCGGCGGTGGCGCTTCCAGAGTGTGGCCTAGGGTGCCACAATCGGTTAATCCGGGCCTGCTTTGAAGAACGTGTGCAATAGATGGACTTGGATTGATGTGCAATGACCTTTCTCTCTTTGTCTGATGCGAAGGAAGGAGCACCCCCGCTAGTTGCCCCGCCCCCGCCAAGCAGCCTCGTCCCCACAAGTGGCCCCTCCCCGGGGCGGTGGCGCTTCAGAGTGTGGCCTAGGGTGCCACAATCGGTTAATCCGGCCTGCTTTGAAGAACGTGTGCAATAGATGGACTTGGATTGATGTGCAATGACCTTTCTCTCTTTGTCTGATGCGAAGGAAGGAGCACCCACGCAAGTTGCCCCGCCCCCCACAAGCGGCCCCGTCCCCCGGGGCGGCGGCGGCGCTTCCAGAGTGTGGCCTAGGGTGCCACCATCGGTTAATCCGGGCCTGCTTTGAAGAACGTGTGCAATAGATGGACTTGGATTGATGTGCAATGACCTTTCTCTCTTTGTCTGATGCGAAGGAAGGAGCACCCCGCTAGTTGCCCGCCCCGCCAAGCAGCCCCGCCCCCACAAGCGGCCCCGTCCCGGGGCGGCGGCGGGCGCAGAGTGTGGCCTAGGGTGCCACAATCGGTTAATCCGGGCCTGCTTTGAAGAACGTGTGCAATAGATGGACTTGGATTGATGTGCAATGACCTTTCCCTCTTTGTCTGACGTGAAGGAAGGAGCCCTCCCGCAAGCGGCCCCACCCCTGCAAGTGGCCCCGCCCCCCACAAGCAGCCCCGCCCCCCAGGGTGGCGGCGGCACTTCCAGAGTGTGGCCTAGGGTGCCACAATCGGTTAATCCGGGCCTGCTTTGAAGAACGTGTGCAATAGATGGACTTGGATTGATGTGCAATGACCTTTCCCTCTTTGTCTGACGCGAAGGAAGGAGCCCTCCCGCAAGCGGCCCCACCCCTGCAAGCGGCCCCGCCCCCCACAAGCAGCCCCGCCCCCCGGGGCGGCGGCGGCGCTTCCAGAGTGTGGCCTAGGGTGCCACAATCGGTTAATCCGGGCCTGCTTTGAAGAACTTGTGCAATAGATGGACTTGGATTGATGTGCAATGACCTTTCCCTCTTTGTCTTCCTAAGGAGCTTTGGAAGCAGAGGCTGCATGGGTGTCTGTTGGGAGGGCTTGGATTGTGTCTTTCTGGCCTGGCAGAATGGGGTTGGACTAGATGGCCCTTGGGGGTCTCTTCTAACTGATTCTATTCTTCTTGTGTGTCTTGGTTTGTATTTTGGCAGGTAACAGAAATGCCGCCTCTAGAGGGAGCTAGTTCCTCGAGGATCAAGGAGACGACGTTTGGATTCTTCGCCAACAAACCGCAAAGCTCTTTTCCGAATTTGGGACTGGCTTCCTCCTTGCTCAGGGCTTTTTGGATGGGTTTATATGGATGCGTTCCAGCTTCCATTTTAACCGGTTGTGGGGTTTCTGTTGGTTTGTTTCTTTTGGGAATTGTTGGGGGGGATGGGGGGGATTCTGACATCTTTCAATATAAAGCATGCAAGACAAAAGTGGAGATTTTCGGACTCTGGTTCCCATCATCTTAGCATTGGGGGAAGATGATGGGTGCTGGAGCTCGACGACAACAAGGGGATCTACCTGGTTCGTCTGGCAAAACTCTTATATACCTGAAGTGGAGAGCATTGATGTTGGACTAGAGCTATGCGTTTGATTTTGGCAACTCTCTGTGGAATATACGAGGGTTGAATGAAAAGTAATGCCTCCACCTTCGTAACTCCTCAACAGATGGCCGTACTGGTATGCGGCAGGTACTGGCTTGTTCAGTCGACTCTCCTCTACAGTTCCATTTTGGCGGGAAGCCTTAGCATTGGACGGTTGTGTTGTTAAAGTGTGAAGTATGGAACCCTGCGCAGATGGTCGGTCAATTCGACTTTATGCAATCATTGTATCACTCAGAGAGAAATTTCAAGCATAATCGGCATTTCACAAGAACGTGTGGGTCACTTTATTGCTTTGCTTGGCTATCGGAAGATCTGTGCATGATGGGCACCCAGGATGCTGACGTCTGAAATGAAAGTGCACAGACTTGAAGATCTGTGCACGATGGGAACACAGCAGAGACTCGATCTCACCATCGTACGGCATCCGCCATACAGTTCAGATTTAGCACTGTCTGACTTCCATCTGTTCCCAATAATGAAAGAAGGTCTGTGGGGACATCGTTATGCTTCTGATGAAGACGTTGAGAGAACTGTGAGATGCTGGTTGCGGAAAGAAGGTGTCAGCTTCTTCCGTGACGGCTTCAGAAAACTTGTTCATTGTTGGCAGAAATGTATCCAATTGTCTGGTGATTATGTGGAAAAGTGAATAGTGGTAGTTAAAGAGGATTATTTCTGCGTTTGATTTATTATTGAAGACCACCTGGATGCACCCCCGATCCAAGCACTGACATCACATTGACTATGTTTTAGTGCGCCAGAGAAACATTCACGATGTCCGTCATACTCGAGTGATGCCCAGTGCAGAATGTCAAACAGACCATCGCCTTGTAAGATGTAAACTAAATCTACACCTTAAGCTCAAACGTAAGAGGGGTGACATCTTACAGAGGAGACTCCATGTCAACAATCTTCAACAGGCTGTTGTGAGAGACAACTTCCAGGCAAATCTGCAAACAAAACTTGAAGACCACCATACAGATTCTTTTCCTACAATGCTTTGGCAACACATCAAAAACAGTATCCTGCAGTCTGCTGAAGAATCCCTAGGATTCTCCCTCAAGAAAAACCAAGACTTGGTTGATGAACACAACCAAGAGAACCAAGAGCTGTTTGCAAAGAAGAGAACTGCTCCCCAGGCACACCTCGCCCAGCCATCTTGCCATGTAAGAAAAGCAGCCTTCCGTCTCACATGTAGTAAACTCCAACAAAAACTCCGAGACATTCAGAACAAGTGGTGGATCAATTTAGCAGAAAAGACACAACGTTGTGCAGATCTGGGTGATCACAGAGGATTTTATGAAGCTCTCAAAGCTGTGTCTTATCAGGTCCAAAGCCCCTTATACAGTATAGATGGTCAAACACTAATTACAGATAACGTTTCCTTCCCGAACTGATGGGCTGAACATTTTCAGAGTCTCTTCAATGCCAACTGAGTAGTCCAAGGTTCAGCTATCCAACACATGATACAACAACCAATGAAAAATGAACCGAACACAGCTCCCACTCTGGAAGAAACCCTTGAGGCCATACAGCAGATGAAAAATGGGATCAATGGAATCCCACCTGAAGCTTGGAAACAGGGAGGCCATGTACTTCATGCTAAATTCCACGAGCTCCTTGTGAGTTGCTGGGAAAAAGGTGAACTGCCATCAGATCTCCGAGATGCAGTTATCATCACCCTGAAAAAAGGAACAAAATCCGATTGCTCAAACTATCGAGGTATAACACTGCTCTCCATTGCTGGAAAAATCCTTGCAAGGACAGAAGAAGTTCTCCCTGAAAGCCAATGGGGCTTCAGAGCTAATAGGAACACCACAGATAAGGTTTTTGCCCTTAGACAACTGCAAGAGAAATGTAGAGAGCAGAACAAAGGACTCTACTTAACATTTGTCACCCTCACCAAAGCCTTCGACACTGTGAGCAGAAAAGGTCTGTGGCAGATCCTGGAACGTCTAGGATGTCCCCCCAAATTCCTCAAAATGGTTATCCTGTTACATTAGGGGCAGCGCGGTCAAGTCAGATACGGCGATGCTCTCTCGGAGCCCTTTCTCATAACTAACGGAGTGAAACAAGGTTGTGTTCTTGCACCAACCCTATTTACAATCTTCTTCAGCATGATGCTCCAAAGGGCTACGGCAGATCTCCCGGAAGAAGGCGGCATATATACAAGCTATCGTACTGATGGTAGCTTGTTCAACTTAAGCTGTCTGAGGGCTCGCACTAAGACTCTAAACTATCTAGTCCATGAGCTGCTTTTTGCTGACGATGCTGCCCTTGTTGCCCATTCAGAAGCAGCCCTGCAGCGCCTCACATCCTGCTTTGCAACAGCTGCAGGGCTGTTTGGGTTGGAAGTCAGCCTGAAGAAAACTGAAGTCCTCTACCAGCCCGCACCACAGGAAGAACACCATCATCCCCACGTCAGCATAGGCAAATCTGTGCTTAAGTCCGTTCAGCAGTTCACCTCCCTGGGAAGCATCATCTCTTCAGCCGCCAAGATTGACAAAGAGATAGATCACAGTTTATCAAAGGCATAGAGTGCATTTGGAAGGCTTCACAAAAGAGTCTGGAGCAACAAGCACCTGAGGCAAAGCACCAAAATCAGTGTGTACAGAGCTATCGTATTCTCCTATATGGGTCTGAAACATGGGTCACCTATCGCCAACACCTACGACTCCTCGAACGCTTTCATCAGCGCTGTCTTTGCACAATCCTAAATATACACTGGACTGAGTATGTGACGAATGTTGCTGTCCTTGAGCAAACAGGGATCACCAGCATTGAGGCCATGCTATTGAGAACACAGCTGCGCTGGGCAGGGCACGTCTGTAGGATGGAGGACCACCGCCTCCCAAAGATACTACTCTATGGTCAGCGCAAGAGAGGTGCCCCCCAAAAGAAATATAAGGACTCCCTGAAACAATACCTCAGGCTCGGCCAGATTGATCGCCAACAATGGTCCACCCTGGCCTCACATCGGGAGGCATGGAGACGCACTCTCCACAATGCTGCGGCCTCTTTCGAGAAGACACGCCGAACG
Source organism: Anolis apletophallus (assembly GCA_030556195.1). Classification (NCBI taxonomy): domain Eukaryota; kingdom Metazoa; phylum Chordata; class Lepidosauria; order Squamata; family Anolidae; genus Anolis; species Anolis apletophallus. Next base: position 42,247 of record JARBWK010000185.1, on the reverse strand, counting down.
AGTCTCGACAATGCAGAAAGAACCGCAACTTGGAAACAACATCACCCAAGGAGACTTTCTGCTGTGCTTTCTGCAACCGGACTTGCCTATCTCAGATTGGCCTTTTAGTCATCAACGCGCTTGTAAAAAGCCTGGGATGAGTCCTTCCTAAGAATCTGCGTTCGCGAAGTAATGCCGAGAGAGATGTGGAAAAGTGAATAGTGGTAGTTAAAGAGGATTATTTCTGCATTTGATTCATTAAAATAGTCCCATCCAAACCCAAGCAACGAAGGTGGAGGCATTACTTTTCATTCAACCCTCGTATAGTTTTTCAGGTATTTGTATGGATACACAATACATTTTAGAAAGGCAATGAACCAGGAAATTGCTACGGAGGTGCCAACAAACCGCCCCAAATGGAAATATCTCTTTCCTCAGAGCTGGGATGCTATTGTGATAGAATTCCATGTCTTGGAGACTAACTTTGAGTTTCATTTGAAAGTCTGTAATTTTTGTTTGTTTTTATTCTAATGGGATAATTAAACGGGTGCCATTTTGCTTTTGAAACTTTTATGTCTTTTTTTCCTTCTCCGTCCAAGAGTTTTGACGTAGAGTAGGATCACTAGGTGTTCAAAGTACCTATTTTTGGGATATTCTTTTTTTTGCAGTTTCAATGGTTTCTTTTTCGTTCCATGCTTCCAACTCATTTTTGACTTGTGGTAAACCTATCATGGGCCGGGCTTTAACACAGCTGAGAAATCACCAGCAGTGATAAGATCTACCAACCAAAAGGTTGCCAGTACAAAGACCCAGGTCGGCATGAGCACCTGACTGTCAGCCGAGCTCACTGTTTACCTAAGCAGTTCGAAAACAGCTTAAGTAGAGAAATTAGGTACCACTAAAACAAGCGGGGAGGTATTTTGCGGGCGCCATAAAAGAAACAGATCCGAAAATGTCCAGTGACCAAAAGGAAGGAGGAAGTCCTGATGGCTCTTTGTCATTGAGCAGTGTTTTTCAACCTTTTTTTGAGCTGTTACTTACAAATATACAGGGGCGGTCTAAGGTAATTTTAAATGGTAGGCGAACATTATTTTGGTGCCCCAAAAAAACATTATTTTGCCGCCCCCATGTAAAACAAAAATACAATTATGATATCACAATACCATTAGTAGTATTATATTGTATCAATGTATATACAATATATTATACCATACTCATACTATATTATATCATAATTATATTATACTACATTACAATATAATTATATTATAATATATTGACATGATAATATAATGTAACATTCTATTATATTATTATTATAAAATAATAAAATTATTTATTTAAATAAAATTATCCTCTACTAAATATTTTCATGACTTCTATAAAACTCAAATAACCCAAAATAAAGTAAAATAAAATATTATATACTACTATTTTGTATAATACCACTATACTGCAATATTGTTTGTAATATTACATGTAATATAAAATATATCATTATTCTATTGTTATATTGTATTTGTATTACATTGTATGACAATATTAAGCAGAACTGTATAATAATCAACAAGAAATGCAATGTAAATGCATCAAAATCAGAATATATTACCTACCACCCGTCTCATAATCCATAGGAGTCTCCCATAAGTCCAAAATTAGGATCCCAATGTAAATGTAAATAGAAAAACAGCCAAAATGTTCAAATGAGGTCGAATACAGGCAGCGCGGCCTGGGCAAACTTGGGCCCGCCCTCCCTCCTTCTAAGTGTTTTGGACTCCAACTCCCACAACTCCTCATAGCCTCAGGCCCCTCAGGTCTAGACAGAAATAGAGCCGAAGAAAGGAAGGAGGGAGAGAAGAGGTCACAGAGGAGGAGGAGGAGGAAAGCCCTTCATTCATTCCTTCACTTACACTTCCTTCACTGATTCTTTTCTCCTTCCCTGCAAACGCGCAGCGGCGGAGACAAAGGGAGAGGGGAAGCACTCCCTGCCTGCCCGATAGGGAGTGCTTTGCTTACAGGCTTCTGCGCAAGGGAGCTACTGGGCATGCGCGGAGGTTTTCACACATGTGCAGTTGCTCCTGCACTCAACTTCAGCTCCGGAGCAACTGCGCCTGCGTGAAAACCTCCGCGCGTGCCCAGAAGCGGCGTCGGAGCGCACAAGGCCGGGGTCAAAAAGCAGGCAGCTGCAGCACTGTCTGGGGAACATCGGCAGGGCCAGGATGGCGCCCCCTTCCCAGATGGCGCACTAGGCGGCCGCCTACTTGGCCTATCTTGTAGGACCACCTCTGCAAATATATGAAAGAATCTATTAGAATATGCATCAAATATGTGTTACACAGTTGCACAAGCATGCACACCTCTCTGGTACATACAAAGCCAGAAGTAGTTATTGACTTTCAATGAATACAGGGTACATATCATTGCAATGGGTGACACAATTAGAACAAATAAAGGTCCATAAGGAGGGGAGGTGATTCCACCGTAAATGATAATTCAAAAAGTGTTTCCTGAGGCGGCACGGATGAAAAAGTCCCCCCGCAATGTTGCGCGGCGAGGAGACTCGAGCCGTGGCGCTGGGTGAAGGCAGCCGCGTTCGGAGGAGAGCCTGCCGGAGATGTCGGAAAGAAGGCAGCAAAGCAAAAGCAGATAACGTGAGCGACCTGTCGTGCTGTGGGGGCTCTGGTGAGGACCCACCAATGGGAAGGAGAGCCGGGACAAGGCCGAACGGCTAATTATTCTCCTGGCGCCAAGGTTGGTCTGCCGTTTCCGCGTCCGTAGACGCTTCTTCGGGGCGCGTCGCTATTTCCAATACAATCAGGGTTAGTAGTTCGAAGGGTATCAATGAAGATCATCCATCTGGCTGAATGCAGCCGTTACACAGTTGCACAAGCATGCACACCTCTCTGGTACATACAAAGCCAGAAGTAGTTATTGACTTTCAATGAATACAGAGTACATATCATTGCAATGGGTGACACACATTTTTTACATTTACCAAATCCTGGGGCACACCACCAACCAAAATGACACAAAATGACACTCGAACACAGTAATATAGTTAATATGTTTTTAAATGTATTTATACACTCGGTGTGAAACCTGGGCCTGTTTCGATGAACACAACATAGATGAACCAATATAGATAAGTAACTTGAGCATTGGAGTTATGGGTGCATCTACACCAGGCATGGGCAAACTTGGGCCCTCCAGGTGCTTTGGACATCAACTCCCACCACTCCTAACAGTGGGAGTTGATGTTCAAAGCACCTGGAGGACCCAAGTTTGCCCATGCCGAACCTGAAGAACTGATGGAGTTGACACCACTTTAGACTCAATGCTACGGAATTTGAGGGAGTTGTAGCTTTGCAAAGTCTTTAGCCGTCTCTGCCTAAACCTCACCAAACCACAACTGTCAGGTTGTCCCGTAGCAATTAAAGTAGCCTTGAGCTGCAGTCATTCTAAGCCTAGATCTCTGGAGAGCTGGGTTCAAATCCCGGCTGCAAGAGAACCCGGGGTCTCTCTCTCTCTCTCTCAGCCTCTCTCTCTCAGCCTCTCTCAGCCTCTCTCTCTCTCAGCCTCTCTCTCAGCCTCTCTCTCTCAGCCTCTCTCTCTCTCAGCCTCTCTCTCTCTCTCCCTCTCAGCCTCTCTCTCTCTCTCTCTCAGCCTCTCTCTCAGCCCCTCTCAGCCTCTCTCTCTCAGCCTCTCTCAGCCCCCTCTCTCTCAGCCTCTCTCTCAGCCCCTCTCAGCCTCTCTCTCTCTCTCAGCCTCTCTCTCTCAGCCCCTCTCTCTCAGCCTCTCTCTCTCTCAGCCTCTCTCAGCCTCTCTCTCAACCCTTCTCTCTCAGCCTCTCTCTCAGCCCCTCTCAGCCTCTCCCTCTCTCTCAGCCTCTCTCTCTCAGCCTCTCTCTCAGCCTCTCTCTCAGCCTCTCTCTCAGCCTCTCTCTCTCAGCCTCTCTCTCAGCCTCTCTCTCTCAGCCCCTCTCAGCCTCTCTCTCTCTCTCAGCCTCTCTCTCTCAGCCTCTCTCTCTCAGCCCCTCAGCTCTCTCTCTCAGCCTCTCTCTCTCAGCCTCTCTCAGCCCCCCTCTCTCAGCCTCTCTCAGCCTCTCTCTCAGCCTCTCTCTCTCAGCCTCTCTCTCTCAGCCCCTCTCAGCCTCTCTCTCTCTCAGCCTCTCTCTCTCAGCCCCTCTCAGCCCCCCTCTCTCTCAGCCTCTCTCAGGCTCTCTCTCAGCCTCTCTCTCTCAGCCTCTCTCTCTCAGCCCCTCTCAGCCTCTCTCTCTCTCAGCCTCTCTCTCTCTCTCAGCCTCTCTCTCTCAGCCTCTGTAAGCTCCGGCAAGGGGGGGTCTAATGAACCACGCTCACTCCAAGCAGAGTTGAAGGATAAGTAGTTTAATAGGTCCTTAATCCAGGGCAAGCAAAGATAGACTAACTTCTTCCCGCTCAAGAGTCTCTTCAAAACCCTCCCCGGCCCGGCCCCCTGCTGGGCCCCTCCTTCCTCGGGCTTGACCATCCGGCTCTCCGCATATCAAAGTTCAGGAAAGGTGCCTGGCACTTCAAAGGGCGGACCCAGTTCAAAGGCCGCCAGCTGCTGCTGTTATCTGATGGCGTGCGGGGTTTGGTCCGTTAGGGCAACAAACGGGCCAAGCGGCGCTGACATAGCGCTCCCCTCCGAAAGGTGGCGACCTGCAATGGAGAGAAGAAAAAGGGGAGGGAGAAAAATCAGGGTCCTGGCTTGGCAGGGAAGGCAGCATGGAAGGCTTTCAGCAATCTCGGGGCCCTGACGTGCTCGGCCAACACCCACTCAGGTTGCAAGTCTTTAGCGGTCCATCGTACTAAATAGCTGAGGTGGCCCTTGCGGCGCCGCGAGTCCAAGACCTCACGAATCTCGAAATGAGTGGGGGGGGGGGCCCACCATGATCGGCACCGGGGCGTCGATTGCTGCTGACCACTTCCGGTCGGTCACCGCTTTCTTGAGCAGGCTGACATGGAAGACAGGGTGGACCTTGCGCCAGGTGTGCGGGAGGTCCAGCTTGACCGCCACGGGGTTGACGACTTCCACCACCCGGAGGGGCCCCACGAACTTATTTGCAAACTTGCGGGATGGCTGGGTTGACTTGAGATGCTTGGTGGACAGGAACACACGGTCACCAACAGCATACGTGGGCTGGGGGCCCCTCTTCTTGTCGGCGTAGAGCTTGTAAGAATCCCGGGCCTGGCAGAGGGCGGCCTGGATTCGGGGCCAAGCTTCGGTGACGTTGATGCCCCAGTCCGTTGGCGGGGCGGCCGGATCCGCCGCCGGGGCCACCGCTGGGAAGGGGGGGAAGTCGCGCCCAGAGACGACCCGGAAGGGAGAGGCCCCCGTCGAGGCATGTTTGGAGTTGTTGTAGCTGTACTCCGCGACGTCCAGCAACTCGGGCCAGTTGTCTTGCTGGTACGTGGAGTAGCATCTGAGGTATTGCTGGAGGGTTCGTTGGACCCTCTCTGTCGCCCCATCCGTCTCAGGGTGAAAAGCGGTGCTCAGAGCCCGACGCGACCCTAGCCCCGCCAGGAACGCCTTCCAGAATCTCGACGTGAACTGCGGGCCCCGGTCACTCATGTGTGGGCACCCGTGGAGTCGGAAAACGTGGTGCGTGAACAGGCGACCCAACTCGGGAGCCGTGGGGAGCCGCTGAAGCGGGACGAAGTGGGCCTGCTTAGAGAAGAGGTCCACCACCGTCCAGATGGTGGTGTAACCCCCTCTGGGCAGAAGGTCGACTACGAAGTCCATGGCGATCTCACTCCAGGGCTCCGCGGGGTCGGCTACCTGCTGCAGCAGTCCCGTGGGCCGGCCCGTCTTCGGCTTGTTCTTCGCGCAGGTGTCGCATTCGGCAATATAGTCATTGGTGTCCTTTCGCATCGCCGGCCACCAGAACTGACGCGCCAACAGCTTCAGGGTCTTGGTGAGGCCGAAGTGGCCAGACAGCTTGGAATCGTGGGCCTGGCTCAGGATCTGTCCCCTCCTGCTCCGCGGGACGTATAGCTTGTCTTTGTAGTACCAGATCCCTCCAGCTTCGGTTAAATCTCCTCGGTGCTCCTTAAGCCAGGCATCGTCCCCATACGCGGCCGCCAGGTCGACCAAGAGTTCCGGGGACCCTGCGGCGGCTTGGCGGCCGCCCGGGTGCGGGCCACCAGGCCCAGTTGGCGTTTGGTGAATACGGTCCCCACTTCCTCGGGCGCCGAGTAGTCGGCTTCTGGCATCCTGGACAGGGTGTCGGCGAGGACGTTCTTCGCCCCGGGCAGGTACTTTAACTCAAAGTTAAAGCGGCTGAAGAACTGCGCCCATCTCAGTTGCTTGGCGTTGAGCCTTTGTGGGGATTGTAGTGCCTGTAGGTTCTTATGGTCAGGCCAAACCTCAAAAGGCAGGGCGGTGCCTTCCAGGAAGTGCCTCCAGTGGCTGAGCGCGGCCCAGACCGCGAACGACTCCTTCTCCCACACATGCCAGCGCTTTTCTGTCTCCGTGAACTTTTTAGAGAGGTAGGCGCATGGCCTGAGGGTGCCTTCTTCATCCCGTTGCAGGAGTACCGCTCCGTAGGCCGCCTCGGAGGCGTCGCACTGTACCGTGAACGGCCGGTTGGCGTGGGGGTGCATCAGCAGTGGCTGGCTGGTGAAGCTCTGCTTGAGGCTGTCAAAGGCTTCTTGGCACTGCGGTGTCCACTTCAATTTGGCGCTTGGGGACCTCGCTTTTTTCGTCTCCTCCAGGCCCTTGGTTTTTAGCAGTTCAGTGAGGGGGAGCGCTATCTCGGCGGATATCTGGATGAACTGTCGATAGAAATTGGCTAACCCCAGGAATCCTTGTAGCTGTCGCCGAGTTCGGGGGGCCTCCCATGCCAGCACATCCTGTATCTTGTTGGGGTCCATGGCCAGGCTTCGCGTGGAGATGCGATATCCCAGGTAGTCTAATTCCTGTCTGTGGAACTCACATTTGGAGAGTTTGACGAAGAGTTGGTTTTCTCGCAGCCGACGGAGGACTTCTCGGGTCAGCTCGACGTGTTCGGCTTCTGAGGTTGAGTAGATCAACACGTCGTCCAGGTAGACTAGAACTCCCTTGTACAGCAAGTCTCTGAAGATCTCGTTGATAAACTGTTGAAATATTTTGGGAGCGCCTTTTAGTCCGAACGGGGTGACCCGGAACTGGTACTGCCCCAGATGGCAGTTGAACGCCGTCTTCCACAATCTTCGTCCCTCACCCATATCCAGTAGAATGCTTCCCGGATGTCCAGCTTAGTGAAAAGGCAGGCCCCTCCTAGCTGGGCCAGTATCTCCGACATCAGGGGCAACGGGTAGGGGCTCAACGCGCTGATAGCGTTGAGGCCTCGGTAATCCACACACAGGCGCAGGGTGCCGTCCGCCTTGGGGCGGAACAGGACCGGCGCCGCCAGCGGGCTTGTTGACTTTTCAATAAAACCTCTGTCCATGTTTTTGTCAATGAATTCCCTTAACGCCTTCCTTTCAGGTTCGGACAGGGCGTATAGCTTTGGGCTCGGCAGTTTGGCGCCCTTCTCAATTTCAATTGCACAATCCGACTTCCGGTGGGGGGGTAGCTGGTCACTTTCCCGTTCACTGAAGACCTCCTCCAAATCCCTGTATTCTCGCGGGATGCTGCGAGGTTGGCTCTCTGCTGCCCCCTGTGCTAGGACTCTGCCTTCGCCCGGGTCATCTATTCTCACCCGCGCCTCTCCGTCCCGGAACCTCACTGCTCCCGTTTCCCAGTCGATCTGCGGGTTTTGGGTGCGTAGCCACGGGGCCCCCAGGATGACGGGCTGGTGCGCCATGGCGGAGATCGCAAACCTCAGGGTCTCCTGGTGGGTCCCCATCTGGACTCTCATCTCTCCCGTCTTGTGGGTGGTAGGCTTCCCATTGGCCAGAGACCCATCCAGTTGGGAGAAGAGGATCTGCTCTATTAAGGCTTGGGGCTTTATTCCCAGTTGCTTGGCCAGCTGGGGGGACATCAGGCACCCGGTGCACCCACTATCTAACATGGCTACTGTCTCTATTTCTTGGGGTCCCTCCGGGTTCCATAACTTGATATCAAACTTAAAGGTGTCGCAACCAAGGGGATCAGACTCACCGCCCTGAGGGGTCCGGACCTGCCGCCGGGTGTCTACAGCAGATCTTTGTCGTTTCCCGCCAGCCATTCGGGGTCGCTTTCCTCCGTTTCCAGCTCCAGCTCTTCCGCCTCTCGGAGGCTCCGAGGTGCCTGCGCGGTTTCCGCGGCTGCAGCGGCCTTGCTTCGAATCGGGGTCTTAGCCGGCTGGGTCGGCTTGGCCTCTGGCGTCTTCTCCGGTTTTGGTGGGAGGCTCTTCCGGTGGCAGTCCGCGGCCCGGTGGCCCTCCCGACCGCACGAGAAGCACGCTCCCCTCTTCCCTTTGGGGCCTTCCCGACTGCTCGATCGGGCCCTCGGTGACGCCTTCCGGGCGGGTCCCGGCCTCCCCGTCGGGCCTGGTCCTCGGCATTTGCTCCATGTCACACTCCACTCTCCCCGCAGAGACTATCCAGTCCTCTAGGGTCTCGGGGTTTCCCCGGTGCATGGCCCATTCAAGGATGTCTGACCTCAGCCCGGCCTTGAAGCACTCCAGTCTCTGATTTTCCCCGCCAGCGCCTTGAAGCTCAGGGCATACTCGGAGACAGATCTCTGGCCCTGGTAAATTCTTTTAAGCTGGGCCTTGGCCTTTTCGCCGGCTAAGGGGTCTCTAAAGCGGGTCTGCAGGGCTTCTAGGAAGGCGTCTAACCGCCTCAGTTGTGGGGCCTGGATGTCAGTCATTTCTACTAACCAGTCCGCCGCGGCCTCCTTCAGGTTAGCCCCCACGGCCCGCACCTTGGCCCCTTCAGAGGGGAATGAATCTCCATAGTCCAACATGAAGTTCTGCACGTTCGTGACAAAGTACGAGAGCTGGCGCGGGTCTCCGTCGAACTTTACCTTCAGCTCCCTCCGACTTCCCGCCATCTCCTGGCTCTGGTCCGCCGCCCCCAGGTTGAACGTAGAGGCTCCTCTCGGCGGGATGAAGTCATCTCCACTGTCTCGGAAAGTCACTCTCCCTGACGGACGGCCTGGTCGCTCCGATGCTCGGCTCGAGCCCCAGTCCTGGGGTCGGCCGTCTGGGGGTCCCCACGGCCACTCTTCCGGTCTGCTAAGCAGCGTCTCCATCTGGGACTGGAGAGTTTGCACCGCCTGGGTCAGGGCGAACACCTGGACCTCCAGTCGAAGCTCAGCCGGGCTGGGTAAGTCGCTGTCTAGGGTGGGGTCCCTTCCTCCTAGCTGAGCCGTCTTCTTGTGCCGGGTCACGTCCTTCGCGATCGGAGTGGGGGGCAACGGCGCCTCGTCTTCCATACCCGTGATCACGACCTGGGGAGTCGTCCTCGGGGCTCCGGCTCCGGCTTCGTCTCCCTCTCCATCCGCCTCGTCCTCTTCTTCCTCACCCAAATCCCTCGGGTGCAGGTCAGCGGGCGGTTCCATCTCGGCTTGAGACATCTCGTAAGGTTGCTATGGTCGGAAGGTTTTCACGGCCATAGAAGAAGGTGAGTCTATCTTTATGTAAGCTCCGGCAAGGGGGGGGGGGGGGTCTAATGAACCACGCTCACTCCAAGCAGAGTTGAGGGATAAGTAGTTTAATAGGTCCTTAATCCAGGGCAAGCAAAGATAGACTAACTTCTTCCCGCGCAACAGTCTCTTCAAAACCCTCCTCGGCTCGCCCCCCTGCTGGGCCCCTCCTTCCTCGGGCTTGACCATCCGGCTCTCCGCATATCAAAGTTCAGGAAAGGTGCCTGGCACTTCAAAGGGCGAGCCCAGTTCAAAGGCCACCAGCTGCTGCTGTTATCTGATGGCGCACGGGGTTTGGTCCGTTAGGGCAACAAACGGGCCAAGTGGCGCTGAGAGCCTCTCTTTCTCTCAGCCTCTCTCTCTCAGCCTCTCAGCCTCTCTCTCTCTCTCTCTCAGCCTCTCTCTCTCTCTCAGCCAAATGACACTCTAACACAGTCATACATATAGTTAATATGTTTTTAAATGTATTTATACACTCAGTGTGAAACCTGAGCCTGTTTCGATGACCTTGAGTTTTGGAGTTGTAGTTCACCTACACCCAGAGAGCACTCTGGATTCAAACAATGATGGAACTGGACCAAACCTGGCACGGATACTCAATATGCCCAAATGTGAACACTGGGGGAGTTTGGGGAAAATATACCTTGATCTTTGGGAGTTGTAGTTGCTGGGATTTATAGTTCACCTACAATCAAAGAGTATTCTGAACTACACCAACAATAGAGTTGAACCAAACCTGGCACACAGAACTCCCATGACTAACAGAAAATACTGGAAGGGTTTGGTGGGCATTGACCTTGATCTTTGGGAGTTGTAGTTACAGGGATTTATAGTTCACCTACAATCAAAGAGTATTCTGAACTACACCAACGATGAAGTTGTAGTTCTGTGGCACACAGAACTCCCATGACTAGCAGAAAATACTGGAAGGGTTTGGTGGGCATTGACATTGAGTTTGGGAGTTGTAGTTGCTGGGATTTATAGTTCACCTACAACTCAATAGAATTCTGAACCCCACCAACAAGAAAATTGGCCCAAACTTCCCACACAGAACTGTGTTTTCTGATAGTCTTTGGCGACTCCTCTGACACCCCCTCGCGACCCCTCCAGGGGGGTCACAACCTCCATGTTGAGAAACACTGCCATAAGGATATATGCCACCAGAGCACCCACCTGGCCCAATCGTGTGTCCAATGAGGAAGGAACTACCAAGCGAAAGGTGGTTAATATTTATTTATTATTATTTATTATTTCACATTTGTCTGTCGCCCCCCCCCCCCCCCAACGCTCGGGGCGACTAACAACAGTTCGAAATACAAGTGTCAGATAACTCATCAACCACAGTAATACCATTAAGATGGAATTACAATTAGAACAGTTGAAGCAACAAATGGAGTCGCAGTGGGCTGACAGCTAGGCGGTGCGAGCTAAAGTTTAGCTAACTCCGAAGGCTTGTTGGAACAGCAATGTCTTGACTGCTCTCCTGAACGGGAGGAGGCCCTGGATGGCACGGATGCCGGCGGGCAGTGCGTTCCACATGGTAGGGGCTGCAACAGAGAAAGCCCGGCGGCGGGTTGCGGACAGATGGTAGGTCCTCACATTTGGGATGACCAGGAGGATTAGCTCTTCGGAGCGCAGTGATCTGGTGGGATGATATGGGACAAGGCGGTCCCCCAGGTACACTGGCCCCAGACCATGTAAGGCCTTAAAAGTCAGGACTAACACTTTGAAGGCAATCCGGCATTCAATTGGGAGCCAGTGCAGTTCGCGCAGGATTGGCGTGATGTGGTGGCCAATCGGGACCCCTGCCAGGAGTCGCTGCAGCGTTCTACACCAGCTTGAGTCTCCGGATTACCGACAGAGGAAGGCCAATGTAAAGAGTGTTACAGTAGTCCAGCCTCGAGATGACCGTGGCTTGGATCCTGTGGCTAAGTCGCGCCGACAAAGAGGGGGCCAGCTTCCTCGCCTGGTGAAGATGGAAAAATGCTACCCTGCTGACGCTGGAGACGTGGGCCTCCATCGACAACAGGGGGTCCAAGGTTACTCCTAAGCTCTTAACAGAGGACGACGGACATAATGTCACGCCGTCCAGGGTTGGAAGCTGAACATCCCTACAGCCCGGAGGACCCAGCCACAGGATCTCCGTCTTTGCCGGATTCACCTTCAACCTACTGGCTCGCAGCCATCCAGTGACGGCCTCGAGGCAACGATGGAAATTATCGGGTACGGATTCGAGGCTGCCCTCCATCTTCAAGATAAGCTGGGTGTCATCAGCGTACTGATGGCACACCAGCCCAAAACTACGCACCAGCGGGGCAAGTGGTCGCATATAGATGTTAAATAAGAGGGGGAGAGAATAGCCCCTGAGGAACCCCGCAAAGAAGCGGGAACCCCGAGACATCCTTGCCCCTCCTCACTCGTTGTAGCCGGTTCCAGTGGGGAGGTCACCCAATTACGGGCTGTCCCCCTAACTCCGGCCCTGGCAAGGCGGTGAGTCAATAGATCATAATCGACTGTATCAAACGCCGCTGTGAGGTCCAATAACACGAGCAGCGCCGATCCGCCCTGATCCAGCTGGCAGTGCAACTCATCCGAGATGGAGACCAGGACCGTCTCCGTCCCATGCCCCGGACGGAAGCCGGACTGGAAGGGGTCTAGCCAAGCTGTGTCATCTAGGAGTATATAGAAATATATTAAAGATCAATGGTCAAGAAGTTGAATTGAAAGGATTGGAAGAGGTGCAGAAAATGGAACCCAGGACAACGTGGTTCCATTACTGGCAAATAAAAGAGAATTACAGGCTTGACCAAAAAAAAGGGATTTGAAATAAAAGAATCCATCTGGGACAGGATCATTAAAACAGAGACAAAAATGATAAAGAAGATTTATCAAATGATACTGGGTTGGGGAACAGAAGACAATTTAGTTAAGGAGGTAATGATAAAGTGGGCCAGATTAGTAGGTCATACGATTGACTTAAATAAATGGGAAGAAATATGGAATAAGAAACTCAAGTATACTTATGCTTCTGAGATAAAAGAGAATGGGAATAAGGTTTTTTACATGTGGTATTTGACGCCAGAGAAACTGTCAAAATACAGTAAAGGAAAAGTGGACAAGAAATGTTGGAAGTGCGGAGAAAATACCGGCACGTACTTCCACGTATGGTGGGAGTGCAAACTGGTTAAGAAGTATTGGTGGGAGGTCCACAGACAGACAAAGGATATTTTACAAAAAAAATATGAGTTTAAGCCGGAATATTTTTTGTTGGGGATATATGATTTTGAGCTTGATAAAAATGATGATAAGATTTTCTTTTATTTGGCTTCAGCGGCCAGGATAAATTTAGCTAGGGTTTGGAAGTCAAAAGATACACCAACAATTCAAAACTGGGTAAAAAAAGTTTATGATCATATGCTAACAGAACTATTTGGAGCAAATGTATTGATTACCTTAGAAAGAATAAATATAGTTATGTATAATTTCAGACTAAAGAGGGTAATGAATCTAAAGGATCAATAGTTTTTTTTGAAATAATGTTTATTAATTTTCACAATGGTTAAAAACAACATATAACATGGATCTAACATGGACTACACATTAATAAAAAACATACAAAGACTGACGGACTAGTTACATCACTAGACATTACCGAGTACTTCCAACCTTGCCAACTGCCACCTGTAACATCTCTCGCGATGTTATCTGGTAAGCTTCTATAATTGTATCACATATACAACCGATGTATTTTATTTAACATCCTTGTTCCTAGTAAAATTATCTAAATTGTTTACACACTAATCTCCGACCATCCTTCGAATTTGTTTTGCTTAAAGAAACCCACCACCTTTGACCAGTCCGTTTTCCTGCAATTGCTCATTTGGTCCATTGCTTGTGTCAAAGAGTCCATTTTCATGATCTCGAACAGTTTGGAGGCCCAGTCTTGAATGCTTGGGACAGTGTCTTCCTTCCATTTCTTAACTAAGGACATTCTCGCTGCTGTGACGCAGTGGACAAATTTTTTTTCAGTATTCAGCTCCGGGATACAATAACAGAATGTAACACAAACAGGGGAGCGCCAATATACAAACACAAATAGGACCACGGGTCCGTAATAAGTTCAAATAATAAGTTCCCCGATGGGGTTACCGTATATAGGAATTCAGAGTCCAATCTCAGTGTCCATAAATCAAATGTCTTTTATCATCCACGTGCCAGCCTCACACCTAAGACCCACGCATGCGGGCAATGCCAGCAATGTTCATGTGTATATACTGAGAAGGAGATTTACATCCAGAGCATCACCCGGACGATAAAATTTAAAGAGTTTTTCAGCTGCAAAAGTCAAAGATGTGTCTATGGGTTGGTCTGCCCGTGTGGGAGGGTCTACGTAGGAATGACCAGCCGAATGATGGGCATTAGAGTGGGGGAGCATAAGTCTAAAATTAGGAATTTTTCCGAAGATTCACCCCTCTACACCCACTTCAAAATGCACAAACATGGCCCTAATGATTTGCGGTTCTTCGGCCTGGAAAATGTGCAAGTACCACCGCATGGGAATGTTGAAACTTACTTACACAGGGCCGAGAAACGGTGGATAATTTTCCTACGCAGCGAAATTCCCTCCGGATTAAACGAAGGGTTAACAGTCAGGGAACTACTCTATTAGACCCAGGTTGGAAGTAATTAGGCTAACAAACCACCCCGCCTGGTTTGCATGTGTTATAATCCTGAGTAAGATCTGCTATACTCGCTTTTGCCATAAGCCCTTCGCGACATGGGGATTGGTCCGCATTGAATTGGTATGTCCAAATCCTGTTTTATATAGTTGTATATTGTGTGCGTCACCATGGGTGTTAAAAGAATCTTATCACTGTTAGAGATCAATATGATCTTTTCCTTGTTAATGTGTTTAGAGTTGCCTTAAGGACCTCCTAGAGGCCCACCTTACAAAGGGATTTAAATTAATTATGTGATGTTATGTTACAGAATATTGACTGCCGTTTGGGCACGCTACTGTGGGAACCAGTTGTGGGACAACACCGAGCCTTGAAAAAGACCCATTTGCCGGGTCGAAACGAGAGATTGGAGTTCTCTGCTAATGTGCCTCGTCGGCTGTGTACACCCAACTGTGTATTTGCATCACCCCTGCTGCTTGTATCGCTTATTTATTTTATTTTATTTATTTATTATTTGCATTTGTATTCCGCCTCTTCCCGAGGGCTCGTGGCGGGTTACAAGACATACATAGTGATCGGCAGGCAACACTCATGCCGACTCACGAACAAAATAAAACAATGCTATAACCATAAAAATAACAAAAATGATACTAAAAACATCATTAAAACATTGTTAAAATTACACTAAGTGACAAAAACGGTAACACAGAGTCATAAATCGATTGAAAGCAAGAGGCGTTATATGTCAACCGAAGGCCTGCTTGAAAAGGAAGGTCTTACAGGCCCTGCGGAAGGGGGCGAGCTCCCGTATGGCTCTAGCCTCCTCCGGCAGGGCATTCCAGGCCGTTGGAGCTGCTACTGAGAAGGAGCGCTGCCTAGTTGATGATAGGCGGCAGAGGCGGATCGGTGGAATCTCCAGCAGGTTTTGCTCTGCTGAGCGGAGTGATCTCGGGGGATCGTATGGGGCAAGGCCGCTTGGAATGATTAATTGACTGCCAGGAGTGTTACAATGTGTGTTCCCCAATACGGCTTGTTGGAAGGATGATTTGATGTTACTTTACCTGATTTACACGGAACTGCCAGCATTGTGAACTTTCATTTGGACTGTATGGACTGTATTTGTCTGGCACGTGGATGATAAAAGACATTTGATTTATGGACACTGAGATTGGACTCTGAATTCCTATATATGGTAACCCCATCGGGGAACTTATTATTTGAACTTATTACGGACCCGTGGTCCTATTTGTGTTTGTTTATACAATCTAACAGACCCAACAGGAAAAACTCTGGTTTTAGTTGAATATCTAAATTCAACATGTTTTCATTATAGTATACAAGTCCCTCCAGAACTTGTGGACCTTTTCGCAGTTCCACCAAAGATGGAGAAAGCTTCCAGGCACTGTTTTACACTTCCAACAATTCTTATCATAGTTCTTATTGTAATTTGCAATTTTTAGGGGAGTAGGATACCATCTATGGAATATCTTGATATTACCCTCCTTAAGATCATAGGCATATGTATATTTCCAATGTGTCTTCCAGAGTCTTTCCCAGCGAGTTAAGGGAATCTCGTGTCCAAAATTTTGCGCCCACTTAATCATGCAGTTTTTAATTAGTTCCTGTTCAGTTTTTACTTCAAGAAGTTTCCCGTAAAGTGCAGAAACTCTTTTATCTTTTTTTTTCTAGTACAGGGCTGTCCAACTTCTACCGGCCCAGGGGCCTGAATTCCGGTCACCGATGACATGGGGGGGCGAAGGGTCTGCCCCGCCCCTGGCCCCACCCCTTCACCAGCTCCGCCCCAGCTCCGCCCCCGCCCCACCCCCACCCCTCCCCCAGCTCCAATTTACTTACAATTCATAAGAGGCATCCATACAATCAAATATAATCTTTTACTAAGGGGAAATGCAGGGAGGGAATACATAAGGGGCATCCATACACAATTACATAATAATAACATAAAGGTTAGCCTACCTTCCCAAATGCGCAGGATCACGAGCAGAGGCGACGACCGACCGAGGCAGCAGCGTGGGCCGCAGGGATTAAGTAGCTGAGATTTCGACAACAGGAGTACCGCGAGACTACGGAAGCCACACGGGATTTCGCTCTCAACGCAGGCGTGATCTCACGTTGAGAGCAAAATCCCGTGTGGCTTCCGTAGTCTCGCGATACTTGCTCCAGAACCCGGAAGTGGGTAATTTTTTAAAATATTATTTAATTTTTTTTTTTTTTATTAAAAAGCTTAGGGGGCCGCAGGGAAGGGGCTGGGGGGCCTTATACGGCCCCCGGGCCGCCAGTCGGACAGCCCTGTTCTAGTATTTTATCCCAGAACAATTGTTTCTTTTCGAATCCTGTGATTTGGTCTTTATTATAAACATCTCTGATTTGAAAATACTGAAACCAATTCATGGACTTGTCGAGTTCCCTTAACTCTGAGAATTCTTTCAAATACCATTCATTGTTGCAATTTGCTAATATATCCTTGTATCTAAGCCAATTAGACTTTCCATATTGTCTGCGGAAGAAAGCTTCTTGGGGGGATAACCATAATGGGGTTTTTCCTGTTAAGATATGTTTATACTTAAGCCAAGTTTTTAATAGCGAGCCTCGAATACAATGATTTTTGAAATTTTTCTCTATCTTAGTTCTTTCATAGTACATATAACTATGCCATCCGACCCTAAGGTCGTGTCCCTCAATTGATGGCCCAGTCACATACCCACTTTAAAGTGCAAGCTTTGTGGTAAGTCTGAAGATCAGGTACACCTAGCCCGCCTCTATTTCCAATACCTATCATACTTATATTTATTTATTTATTTATTGTTCGTTCTTATATTCCGCTCCTCCCAGCAGGCTCGGGGCGGATCACAGTAAAATACATGGGCGGCATGTCGTTACATAGCGACATACGGCCCTACAATTTATACACACAACATAAAACCACAATTAAAATAGATTACATCGACCAATATGGGCACGAGGACATAGCAAAGTTCTTCGACCGGTGTGCCTAATTAAAGGCCGAGCCAAAGAGGGCCGTCTTGCACGCCCTCCGGAACGGGGCC
This sequence comes from Anolis apletophallus, assembly GCA_030556195.1. Classification (NCBI taxonomy): domain Eukaryota; kingdom Metazoa; phylum Chordata; class Lepidosauria; order Squamata; family Anolidae; genus Anolis; species Anolis apletophallus. The sequence goes on along the minus strand of JARBWK010000185.1, from coordinate 24,951 downwards.
AGTTCGGAGATGGCCCGAACATTGTCCGGGAGGGCGTTCCAGAGCACCGGTGCCGCCACAGAAAAAGACCTTTGTCTGGTCGTCGATAGGTGGCAGGAGCGGACTGATGGAATTAGTAGCAGATTCTGTTCATCTGATCGCAGTGATCTCGGGGCCACATACGGGGTAAGGCGGTCCTTCAGGTACGCAGGCCCTAGGCCGCGCAAGGCCTTAAAGGTCAAGACCAGCACCTTGAAGGCAATTCGGTACTCAATGGGAAGCCAGTGCAGTTGCCGGAGTATCGGTGTAATATGTTCTCTCACTGGCACTCCTGCCAGTAAGCGAGCGGCGGCATTCTGCACCAGCTTGAGTTTCCGGATTGTCGACAAGGGAAGGCCAACGTAGAGGGCGTTACAGTAGTCTAACCTCAAGATGACCGTCGCTTGGATTACCGTGGCCAGGTCGTCCCTGGACAGGTAGGGGGCCAGTCGCCTAGCCTGACGGAGGTGATAGAAGGACGTCCTGCTGACCACGGAGACCTGGGCCTCCATGGTCAGCGAGGAGTCCAACACTTGACCGGCTTATTCTCGGCTTCCTCCCCCTCCGTATAAATTTTGTTAGGTCTCTTTTCCAGGAGGTGAAAAACTTATTACTAGTAAGAATGGGTAAGTTTTGGAAGAGAAACAGCATCCTTGGGAGAATGTTCATTTTTATTAATGAGATCCTACCCAACATGGATAGATTTAAATGTTGCCATTTCTCCATATTCTTCTTTATGTCTTTCCATACTGTATCATAATTATTTTTGACCAAGTTTATATTATTAGGAGTTAGTGTAATACCCAGATATTTAATTTTGTTCGTCATCTCTATTCAATCTAAAGGATCAATAGTTGATTAAGAGTAGGAAAAGGAGAGACAATTGAAGCTCCCTTTTCAGAGAAAGAAAGAAAGAAATAATTGAGCTATTGCGGACGGACCAGGAAGTAGTAAAGGAAATTTGTATGTAGGGAGGATGAATGTTGGTTGGTTAGGGGGGGGGGGTAGGGGATAGGGGGTATTTTAGGGCAGTGTTTCCCAACCTTTTTTGAGCCGCGGCACACTTTTAACATTAAAAAAAATCCGGGGGCACACCACCAACCAAAATGACACAAAATGACACTCTAACACAGTAAAGAACGGCTGGGGGTTGGTGGCCTGCTGGGAGTGCCAAAGCCAGGGAGGGGGCGGAGCCAGGCTGCACCATGCCCCGCCCCCTACCCCTGGCTTCACCTCTCCCAGCAGCTGTTCCAGCCTTGAGGGGACAGTGCCAAGCCAGCGGTGCCAGAGCCAGCACAATGCTGGCTTGGCACTGTCCCCTCAAGGCTGGAGCAGCTGCGGGGAGTGCCGAAGCCGGGGGAGGGGGCATAGCCAGGCCACGTCATGCCCCGCCCCTCCTCCCAGCTTCAGCTCTCCTACAGGCCGCACCATGCCCGCCCCCTCCCCCCAGCTTCAGCTCTCCTACAGAGGAGGAGCATGAGCGGTGGATGGGCTTCAGTGGGCGGAGCTCCTCCACGTAGCTTCAGCGAGTGAGGGGCGAGAGTCATGGTGGGAGTCATGGCCGATTGGAGGCTGGCTGGGGAAATGGCTGAAGGAGGTGGCACCCCGGTCCCTTCTTCTTTTTCTTCGGCACTGCCCAGCCCTTCTTCCTCCCCCAAGCAGCAGGAGTTCAACAGGAGGGGGGGAGGAAGGGGGGCAGAGAGCTTTTCTCACGGCACAGCAGGAGGTCTGTCACGGCACACTAGTGTGCCACGGCACACTGGTTGAGAAAGACTGTTTTAGGGTATTTAGAAAGTGTGTGAAGTGTATGTATTCTATTGTATAGTTTTTTAATGTTGTACTGTGTTGTCTATATTTGTGAATAAAAATTAATAATAATAATAAAAAAAGAAAATACTGGAAGGTTTTGGTGGGCATTGACCTTGAGTTTGGGAGTTGTATTTGCTGGGATTTATAGTTCACCTACAATTCAAGAGAATTCTGAACCCCCACCAACGAGAGAATTGGGCCAAACTTCCCACACGGTACCCCATGGCCAACAGAAAATACTGTGTTTTCTGATAGTCTTTGGCGACCCCTCTGACACCCCCTCGCGACCCCTCCAGGGGGGTCACAACCCCCATGTTGAGAAACACTGCCATAAGGATATATGCCACCAGAGCACCCACCTGGCCCAATCGTGTGTCCAATGAGGAAGGTGATGGTCACAAACGAGGTGAAATAAGAGATGACTGCGTTTTCTTTCTGTGGAGAAAGTTGGCTTTAGAGAGGCATCGCTAAGACAGCAAGGCCCTCAGAGCCCTGGAATCCCTTGGTCACAAGGGCGCAAGGGAGGTCAACCACAAACCTGAAATTCGAGGCACACGGCGAGGATGATGCAGGTGATGCTACAAACCATAAAGCCAAAGAGAAGCAGGAACCTCCGTCCCATGTAGTCAACGAAATTCGCCTGGAGGACAGCAAGAAAGAAAGAGAGGCGCATGCCCGGATTACCCGTAAGGCCAATGAGGCCATGGCCTAGGGGCGCAAGCCAGGGGGGGGGGCAGGTCACGGACCAAAAAAAGCCTGGTCTGCGCCCCTCTTCCCCCCTTTCTCATGCCCCTCCTCGCTCCTTCTCCCAGCAAAGTCTCTTCTCCATCCCCTCCGTCTCTCGCTATCTTGGACGCTCACTCTCGCGTGCTCTCTCTCTCTCGCACTCTCTCTCTCTCTCTTTCTCGCGCTTTCTCTTGTGCTCTCTCGTTCTCTCTCTCTCTCTTGCGCTCTCTCTCGTGCACTCTCTCTTGTGCTCTCTTTTCTCTCTCTCGCACTCTCTCTCGTGCGCGTGCTCTCTCTCACGCTCCCTCCCTCTCTCGCTCTCTCACTCTCACGCTCTCTCGCTCTCTCGCGCACGTGTGCTCTCTCTCTCACGCGCTCTCTCTTGCTCTCTCACGCGCGCTCTCTCTCTCGCCTGCACTAGTTCTCTCTCTCTCATGCTCTCTCTCTCTTGTGCATACTCTCTCGCGCGCTCTCTCTCTCACGCGCTCTCTCTCGCCTGCACTAGTTCTCTCTCTTGTGCTCTCTCCCTCTCGTGGATACTCTCTCTCTCTCGTGCTCTCTTTTGCGCTCTCTCTCACGTGCTCTCTCTCTCTTGCTCTCTCACTCTCTCATGCTTGCGCGCTCTCTGTCTCTCTCTCTCCATCGCACGTGCGCTCTCTCTCTCGTGCTAATCTCTCTCTCTCGCGTGCTCTCGCGTGCTCTCTCATGCTCTCGCGAGAGAGAGCGCATGAGAGAGAGAGCGAGAGAGAGAGAGCGAGAGAGAGAGAGTATGCACGAGAGAGGGAGAGAGCACGAGAGAGCACGCGAGAGCACGCGAGAGAGAGAGAGATTAGCACGAGAGAGAGAGCGCACGTGCGATGGAGAGAGAGAGAGACAGAGAGCGCGCAAGCACGAGACAGTGAGAGAGCAAGAGAGAGAGAGCACGTGAGAGAGAGCATGCGAGAGAGAGAGCATGCGAGAGAGAGAGAGAGAGAGCAAGAGAGAGCGTGCACGAGAGAGCGCAAGCGAGAGAGCATGTGAGAGAGCGTGAGGTAGACAAAGTGTGCGAGAGAGAGAGCGAGAGAGAGAGCGAGAGAGCATGCAAGAGAGGGAGAGAGAGAGAGCACGAGAGAGAGAGCACGCAAGAGAGAGCACGCGAGACAGCGAGCGAGAGAGAGAGCAAAAGAGAGGGAGAGCACACGCGCGAGAGAGAGTGAGAGAGAGCATGCGTCTGAGAGAGAGAGAGAGCGGGAGAGAGAGCGAGAAAGAGAAAGCGAGAGAGCACGCGTGCGAGAGAGAGAGAGCAAGAGAGAGAGCACGCGAGAGAGCGAGAAAGAGAGAGAGAGCGCGAGAGAGAGAGCACGCGGAAAAGAGAGAGCGCACGGAGGGGACGGAGCAGAGACTTTGCCGGGAGAAGGAGCGAGGAGGGGCATGAGAAAGGGGGAAAGAGGGGCGCAGACCAGTATTTTTTTTGGTCTGTGATCTGCGCCCCCCTCCCCAGCTTGCGCCCCTAGGCCATGGCCTCGTTGGCCTTATGGGTAATCCGGGCATGATCAAAGGAAGGATATATGGTCGGATATTTCACTTTTCCCTGAGCATAAGACCCAAATAGCTTCCAGTGCATCACAGATATGTTCTTTCCTGGGTGCTGCATGCGTCTCCAGGCTTGGTTCCCCCCCCAACTGTCAACAAACAGGTTCTCCCCTGGAACCCTCCTTCCGCCTTCCCTCATTGGTCCTTGCAAGGGCCCGAGCCTTCCGACGGATGTCCTTGGGTGGAATCAAAAGGCTGCTTGGAATTGTCTCCTTGATCCTTTCGCCCAAAGGAAAGAACGGCAGCCAGCCTTTGCTTCCTGGATCTGGGGGAGGCAACCCTTCGAGATAGGGCTGGCCCTCGCAAGGTGTCCCTTGACTACATATAGATTCGCCATCCTATTGGCAGATCCCAAAGGGACAGCATTAAGGGGTAGACAGATTGCGGTTGGTTTGGGGAGCAACGGGGTCGCCCCAAAAGCCACCGAAGTTACCAACTGATACGTCCACAATTGAGTCTGACTTCTATCAAATTAATTCATTAATTCATTAGAAACCATGAATGTCGAGAAAAGCGTCGACACGATGAAGTCCACACTGAAGAAAGAGGTGAGGTTGGAGACCCCATTGGGATAACACAGAACCTTCTGAATTTCCTGTTGTTTTCTATGCTCTGCCCACCTGCTTTCTCCCTTGTCCAGCACTGAGAAGGACTACTTTCCCCCTTCTCCAGCTCTGAAAAGGCCTACTTTCATACCTCTCCAACTATTGAAATCATACTTCCTCCTTTCTCCAGCTTTTGAAGGCCTACCGTCTGCTTTCTCCAGATGTTGAAGCCTCCTTTCACCCTTCTCCAGATGTTGAAGGCCTACTTTCACTCATCTCCAGTTGCCGAAGGCCTACTGTCCTTTCTCCAACTGTTGAAAGCCTACTTTCACCCTCCTCCCACTGTTGGAGGCCTACTTTATCCCTTCTCCAGATGTTGAAGGCCTACTTTCACCCTTCTCCAGATGTTGAAGGCCTACTTTCACCCTTCTCCAGATGTTGAAGGCCTACTTTCACTCATCTCCCGTTGCCGAAGGCCTAGTGTCTCCTTTCTCCAACTGTTGAAAGCCTACTTTCACCCTCCTCCCACTGTTGAAGGCCTACTTTATCCCTTCTCCAGATGTTGAAGGCCTACTTTCACCCTTCTTCAAATGCTGAAGGCCTACTGTCTCCTTTCTCCAGACGTTGAGGCATCATTTCACCCCTTCTCCAGATGTTGAAGGCCTCCTTTCACCCTTCTCCAGATGTTGAAGGCCTACTTTCACCCTTCTTCAGCTGCTAAAGGCCTACTGCAGGGGTGGGCAATTACCGGCCCTCCAGGTGTTTTGGACTTCAATTCCCAGAAATCCTAGCCAGTTTACCAGCTGTTAGGATTTCGGGTTGTTGAAGTACAAAACACCGGGAGGGCCGGTATTTGCCCACCCCTGGCCTATTGTCTCCTTTCTCCAGATGTTGAAGGCCTCCTTTCACCCTTCTCCAGATGTTGAAGGCATGCTTTCTCCAGATGTTGTAGGCCTCCTTTCACCCTTCTCCAGATGTTGAAGGCCTTTCACCCAGCTGCTGAAGGCCTACTGTCTGCTTTCTCCAGGTGTTGAAGCCTCCTTTCACCCTTCTCCAGATGTTGAAGCCTACTTTCACCCTTCTCCAGCTGTTGAAAGCATGCTTTCTCCAACTGTTGAAAGCCTACTTTCACCCTGCTCCAGCTGTTGAAGGCCTACTTTATCCTGTCTCCAGGTGTTGAAGACATACTTTCACCCTTCTCCAGATGTTGAAGGCCTATTTTCACCCTTCTCCAGCTGCTGAAGGCCTACTGTCTGCTTCCTCCAGATGTTGAAGCCTCCTTTCACCCTTCTTCAGCTGTTGATGGCAAGCTTTTTCCAGATGTTGTAGGCCTCCTTTCACCCTTCTCCAGATGTTGAAGACCTTTCACCCTTCTCCAGCTGCTGAAGGCCCACTGTCTGCTTTCTCCAGATGTTGAAGCCCCCTCTCAGCCTTCTTCAGCTGTTGAAGGCAAGCTTTTCCAGATGTTGTAGGCCTCCTTTCACCCTTCTCCAGATGTTGAAGGCCTTTCGCCCTTCTCCAGCTGCTGAAGGCCTACAGTCTGCTTTCTCCAGTTGTTGAAGCCTCATTTCACCCTTCTCCAGATGTTGAAGCCTCATTTCACCCTTCTCCAGATGTTGAAGGCCTTTCACCCTTCTCCAGCTGCTGGCCTACTGTCTGCTTTCTCAGATGTTGAAGCCTGCTTTCACCCTTCTTCAGCTGTTGAAGGCATGCTTTTTCCAGATGTTGTAGGCTTCCTTTCACCCTTCTCCAGTTGCTGAAGGCCCACTTTCGCCCTTCTCCAGATGTTGAATGCCTACTGTCTGCTTTCTCCAGATGTTGAAGCCTCCTTTCCCCCTTCTCCAGATGTTGAAGGCTCCTTTCACTCTTCTCAAGATGTTGAAGGCCTCATTTCACCCTTCTCCAGATGTTGAGAAGGGTGAAAGGAGGAAGGGGTGAAGGCCTCCTCTCACCCGTCTCCAGATGTTGAAGGCCTCCTTTCACCCTTCTCCAGATGTTGAAGGCCTACTTTCACCCTTCTCTAGACGTTGAAGGCCTACTTTCACCCTTTTCCAGATGTTGAAGGCCTCATTTCACCCTTTTCCAGATGTTGAAGGCCTCATTTCACCCTTCTCTAGATGTTGAAGGCCTACTTTCACCCTTCTTCAGCTGCTGAAGGCCTACTGTCTCCTTTCTCTAGATGCTGAAGCCTCCTTTCACCCTTCTCCAGCTGTTGAAGGCCTCCTTTCACCCTTCTCCAGATGTTGAAGGCACGCTTTCTCCATCGGTTGAAGGCCTACTTTCACTTTTCTCCATCTGCTGGAGGCCCACTTTCACCCCTCTCTAGCTGTTGATAGATAGATAGAGATGGGGCAACCCTTGGGGTCCCTCCCAACGCTAGGATGTTATGCAAGACACCATACTTCTGCTGCTTCCTCCCATAGAAGCTGACACGAGCTCTTCTACTCGCCACATCTGCTGCTTCTCTTGGAAGCTTTCAGACTGGATATTGCCTCTGGATGGTCCACAACTCAGCAGCGGTAAGCTTTTAGCTTAACACACAGTTGTCTCCCCCACCCTACTGATGCTCTCCGGATGCATCTGACTACGACTGCTATCATCCTCAGCCAACAAGGATGTGGGTTAAGTGTGTGATGGGAAAGGCGTTCCCCTTCTGGCCCTTCGACTCATGCACGCTTCTCTTGTAGGTTCTGCTTGACTTTCTCAACTCGACGTTTGAGGAGCAACCGATGATGCCGAAATACAGGCAGAGGCTATTGAAGATATCCATCATGATCTACCCAGTCGGAGGCATCCTTGGAGCCCTTTTGATTGGATACCTGGTGGATACGTGGGGCAGGTGAAGGACCTACATCTAGGGAACGGAGGGGAAACATGGTCAGAGACCCTCCATGTTTGGTGTGATGTCCCCTTGACCCCAAGGAAACAGCAAGCCATGGGTTGGACCAGGCCCGGATTAACACTTTGTTGCGCCCTAGGCCAAAGTTTGGAATGACGCCCCCTTTAAGCCAACCTCCCGCCACCTCCAAGGTCCCCATTCCCACCGGCTGGAAAGCTCCGCTGTGCTCTGAAGGTCTCCTCGGGAGTCGGGGGCTTGGGGAGAGCGCAGCGGGTGCAAACTCGTTCCAAAGGTGTGCATGAGAGAGAGAGAGAGCGAGCGTGCACTTGTGAGAGAGAAAGCGAGAGAGAGCGCGAGAGAGAAAGCGCGAGAGAGTGCGAAAGAGAGAGTGCGAGAGAGCATGCGCATGCGAGAGAGAGCGTGTGAGAGAGAGCGAGAGTGTGTGAGAGAGAGCGAGAGAGAGAGAGCGTGAGAGAGAGAGTGCGAGAGAGAGAGCAAGAGAGAGAGAGCAAGAGAGAGAGCGAGGGAGAGCGTGCGCATGAGAGAAAGAGCGAGAGAGAGAGAGCGCGCGAGAGAGTGCGAGAGAACATGCGTGTGTGAGAAAGAGCGTGCGAGAAAGAGAGCGCGCAAGAGAGAGCGAGAGGGAGCGAGAGAGCGAGAGAGAGAGCGCGCGTGAGAGAGCGAGAGAGTGTGTGTGAGAGAGAGAGAGAGCGCGAGCATGCGCGTGAGAGAGAGAGGGCAAGAGAGAGAGAGAGTGAGGGAGAGCGTGCGCGTGAGAGACCGAGAGAGAGAGAGCGTGAGAGAGAGCGAGAGAGAGAGTGCGAGAGAGCATGCGTGTGCGAGAAAGAGCGTGCGAGAGAGAGAGCGCGCAAGAGAGCGAGAGAGAGAGAGCGAGGGAGAGAGAGAGTGTGTGAGAGAGAGAGCGCAAGAGAGAGAGCGAGAGAGAGCGAGAGAGAGTGAGGGAGAGAGAGTGTGTGTGAGAGAGAGAGCGCAAGAGAGCGAGAGAGCGAGAGAGAGCGAGAGAGAGTGAGAGAGAGTGAGGGAGAGAGAGAGTGTGTGTGTGTGAGAGAGAGAGAGCGAGAGAGAGCGAGAGAGAGTGAGTGAGAGAGAGAGTGTGTGTGTGAGAGAGAGAGAGCGGAGAGAGAGAGTGTGTGTGAGAGAGAGCGAGAGCACGAAAGAGAGATAACGAGAGAGAGTGTGTGTGTGAGAGAGAGAGAGAGCGAAGAGAGAGTGTGTGTGAGAGAGAGCGAGAGCGCGAAAGAGAGTGTGTGTGTCAGAGAGAGAGAGCGCGAGAGAGAGAGCGCGCGAGAGAGAGCGAGAGAGAGAGTGTGTGTGTGAGAGAGAGAGCATGTGCGAGAGAGACCGTGCGTGCGCGCGCGAGAGAGAGAGAGACGGAGGGGACGGAGCAGAGACTTTGCCAGGAGAAGGAGCGAGGAGGGGCATGAGAAAGGGGGAAAGAGGGGCTCAGGCCAGTTTTGGTTTTTTTTGGTCCGTGATCTGCGCCCCCCTCCTCCTGGCTTGCGCCCCTAGGCCATGGTCTCGTTGGCCTTATGGGTAATCCGGGCATGGGTTGGACAATATTTCTTATTGATCCTCTGATAGTTTATTTTGTATCATATGAGGAACAAATAAGATGAAAGTGGAATAATAATAACTAGCTGTACCTGGCACCCGTTGCTGTGCCCTATTTAGGAGATGCGAGAAAGTCTGAATATGTAAGGGTTGGAAATGATGTTACTTACACTCTTGGTGGGGTCATGGCTGTGTCGTTGTGGGTTGTTCTGGTGAGTGGGATGTTGAAGTCCTGGGGAGTTGGTGGTGTGTGTGTTTAGTTTGTTATTGTGAGTGTGCAGTGGTAGTGGGGTGTGGATGTACGGTGTGTATGTGGGGTGTGTTAGTTGGTTGTACTGTGCAGGTTTCTGTTTAGCAGTGGTATGTATGCATTGTGTGTGTTGTGTGTGAGTTGTGTAGTGGGCCAGTAGAGGTAGGCATCGCGAGTTGTTTGGCTGTCATGATGTGGGTGTGGTGTTTGTAAATTGGTGGTGTGTGTTTGGGATGGTGGTTGAAGAAGAGTGTGTGTTGTTGAGTGTGTAGTTTGTTGTTGTGAGTGTGCAGTGGTATTGTGGTGTGGATGTACGGTGTGTATGTGGGGTGTGTTAGTTGATTGTACTGTGCTGGTTTCTTTTTAGCAGTGGTATGTATGCATTGTGTGTGTTGTGTGTCTGTTGTGTTGTGGGTGTGGTGTTTGTTAAGTGAGTGTCTTTTGTTGTGGGTGTCTTTTGTCCTGTGAGTGGTATGTATGTGCTCTGTGCACATAGTTGTGTATCTTCTGCATATTGGTGTGTGGTATTTTGTGCTGGCTTGGTCTTTTGGATTGTGTTTCTTGAGTGTGGTTGTGAGAGTTGTAGTGTCTGGAGGAGTGTGTGGTGTTTTTTGTTGATTTTCTTGTTGTGAATGTGTGGCTGGTTGTACCGTGGTCAGTGGTTTGTGGTGATTACCAGTGGTTAGTTTTCGTGGTTTGGCCAGTGTGGGCGAGGCTGAAGGAGCCTGTCCTTTTGGCACTGCGTGTCCTCGGCAGTCCGACTGGCTGTGGTGTGTGGGATGCTGTCCTGAGGTGATTTGTTTTGGCGGCAGTTATTTTGGAGAAATTGTCGCGCGCAGGGGGGGGCGGGGCCAGGCCGGGGAAGGGTGGAGTGGTTGTGGGGCTGGAAAGCGGCGGCGGCACTTTGTGTGGGCCGATGTCGGCCAATGGGATTCGCTGGCGGCCACGGAGGATGCTGGGAAATGTAGTTTTTTTCATCGTTGTTTTGGGGCCTTTTAGGTTGGGGGAGTTTCTTTGCTAAAAACCTTCCTTGCCTGAGGCCTATTTTTGTTGCCAAGTTTGGTGTCTCTGCCTTGGAAGGTTTCTCTGCCTATGGCAGTCTTTCGATGATGGGTCCTCCTTTATATATATATATATATTTATTTATTTATTAAGTTCAACTTAATATACCGCTCTCTCTGGCACCCAGAGCGGTTCACAAAATTAGTGCAAGTAAACAAATTTAAAAACACATTAAAATACAATAAAACAACATAGAACAGTTAAAACACCCGAATTAGACCATATTACCAGCCAGTAACAGTCGTTAGTGATGGCATGCTAGCAGCGGACCCGCAGGTACAGATAGCACGGGTAGTGGCAGTTGGCTATGGGCCGAATGCCTGCCTAAATAGCCATGTTTTTACTGCTCTGGAACGGCAAGAGAACCCGGATAGCCCGGATCTCTTCGGGGAGGCCGTTCCGCAGAGCTGGCGTGGCTGCAGTAAATGCCCTCCGGCGTGTACTGGCCAATCTGCAAGCCCTGATATTCGGCACGTCCAGAAGGTTGAGTCCCTCTGAGCGCAGTGATCTCCTGGGCACATAAGGGGTAAGCCGCTCCTTCAAGTACACTGGCCCCAAACCATATAAGGCCTTGAAAGTTAGAACTAACACCTTGAAGATTACCCGGAATTCAACTGGAAGCCAGTGCAGCTCGCGCAGGAGTGGGGTCACATGGTCGGATCTTAAAGCTCCCGAGCAGGACGCGCTGCAGCGTTCTGCACCAGCAAGTTTCCGGATTGCCGACAAGGGTAGGCCAATGTAGAGCGCATTACAGTAATCGAGCCTCGAGATGACCGTGGCTTGGATCACCGTGGCCCGGTCGCCGCGGGAGAGGTAAGGAGCCAGCCGTGGTGCCTGACGTAGCTGAACGAAGGCTGTCTCGCAGACGCAGGCAATCTGCTCCACCATAGACAGCTGGGCGTCAGCCGGACCCCCAAGCTTTTTTACAGACGGTTGCGGATGAAGAGCCGCACCGTCAAACGTCGGCAGCTGGGTCTCTACCCCCTCCGGGCGGCCCAGCCACAAGATCTCTGTCTTCGCTGGGTTCACCTTCAACTTACTGGCTCGCAGCCATCCAGTAACGGCCTCCAGGCAGAGATGGAAATTATCGGGTACAGAGACCACCCCGGGGTCCATCCTCAGAATGAGCTGGGTGTCATCAGCGTACTGATGGCACTCCAGCCCAAAACTCCGCACCAGTTGGGCGAGTGGTCGCATGTAGATGTTAAATAACAGCGGGGAGAGAATGCCCCCCTGAGGGACCCCACAGCATAAGGGGGAGCACTCGGAGGCCACCCCCCCCCCCCACTTCACTCGCTGCCGGCGGTTCTGGAGGAAGGAGGACAGCCAGTTGAGGGCTGTCCCCATCACCCCCGCCACCGCCAGGCGGTGTGTCAAAAGTTGGTAATCGACAGTATCAAACGCTGACGTGAGGTCCAATAACACGAGCAGCGCCGATCCGCCTCGGTCCAAATGGCAGCGGAGTAGGTCTGTGATGGAGACCAGGACAGATTATATAGATAATCTCAGCCTGGTGTTCTTTTCGCTAAATGAGGGTAGCTTGTCCAAGGTCTATCCTAAGACTGCAGCTCCCTTCACGTGCCTTTCTCTCCTTTGAGACTCTCTTCTTTCTGCTCAGGCTGCAAACTGAACACTTCTCTCTTCACTCACAGAAAGGGAGCTGGGTGGAGTAAATGTCTAACTCTGGCTGCACTGCGGCCTGCAAGATCACTCTGAACAGAGGCTCTGTAGGTCCGGCACAATATCTTCTATCTATATACATATAATAAAAGTGAAAAATGTGTCTGTGTGTATGTTGCAGAGGTGTCCACTTACACAGACACCCTCCAGCCTCCTCAAACAGGCCATAGTTCAAAGTGCAAAAAAACCTACAAAGGTACTCCCTCAACTGGCATTGCAGGTTATAGTGAGTGCCATGAACATGTAGCCCATAGGCATGGTTTCGAACCCAAAAATGGCGATTCTAAAATCAAATGGGGGGGACCCCGATCCCGAGGGAGCGGGGGCCTGGATTTACCCAGGCTGGTCATATACCTACATTCCATGCACATGCAATAATACAGCAGTAATAACAATGGGTATAAGAAGAGGTAAAATTCAAACCGAAGTATTCTGACTGGTCCATCCTCATGCGGTGCAAACGGGCTCTTCTCTGTGAGCCCGGGAAAAGCCAGCGTTTTCTGCTTGGGTGCACACACATACATATTCTTTGTGGGGGGGGGTTGCTGCAGAATCTTCTCTATGAGCCCGGGATTCTGCAGCAAATCCCCGAATAATATGGATGTGTGTGCACCCAAGCAGAAAACACTGGCTAATTTCCCAGGCTAATAGAGAAGAGCCCGTTTGCACCGCATGAGGAGGGACCAGTCAGAATACGGTTTGAATTTTACCTCTTGTTATTGTTATTACTGCTGTATTATTGCATGTGCATGGAATGTAGGTATATGACCAGTTGGATTACTTATAATATTAGGCACTTACAGTAGCATTCATTCTATTATACATTAGGTTGGTTTCTCACCCCAATACTCTTTGATGCTTTAGATCCTGGCAGGCAGGAGAGGCAGGGAAGCCTGGAAAAAATGTAAACAGAGAGGTTTACTCAGAAGTAAATCTGCAAAGGAGGGCCCTTCATCCAAAGTGCCCTCCTTTGCAGATTTACTTCTGAGTAATCCTCTCTGTTTACATTTTTTTTCGGGCTTCCAGCCGAAGAAGGAGCGAGTTTAGGCTTGCCTTGCCATAATACTTATTGGCAAGGGAGGCGGGAGGGTGGTGAGAGAGAAGGAGTGCCCCCTTACGACCCTAATAACGACACTTAAGAAAATCCTGGCCCCCGAAGTTCGAAAAAGAAAGTCCACTTCCTGGTTGGCGTTCCAGGTGCGGAAATACTCGAAAGTAGCATTTCTTACGAATTTCTTACGAATCATTTCATTTTCATAACTTTTTCTCATGCCTATCATGGCCATCTCCAAGTCTCCACTGTTATCTTTTTTTAACTGTCTTTTTTATATATATAGAAAAAAAGCCTTGATGATCGCAAACTACGTGAACATCTTTGCCGCCTTCTTCGTGGTTTTATCCAGATTAATGAGACAGTTGAAATTTGCTATCTTTGCCCGTTTCGTTTTTGGGACCAGCGCAGGTAAGGAAGAGCACTGCATTTGGGAATGTCACGAGGACATATTTATTCCCTCTTTAGCTATTGAAAGGGTAGACGCCACTTTTCTTTTGGCCATATTTCACCAAATCTTAGTAGTTTATACTTCCTTCTTTGCTTCCACGCTGGGCAGGCCCGGATTAAGACCTTTTTGCACCCTAGGCCGGGGCTGTTCTCTATAGATTATTTTTATAAAATAAGTGATTTACACAATATCGCATCAATTCTTTATTAGCTCTCATAGCGTGTTTACAGTATTGTTAGTATTAGAGCCTTACTCTGTGTACAAGAATACAGCATTATACCCAGTCGGCTTGTATTTTTTTTCTGTGTGCACCCAGATTGCATGTTGCCAATTTCTATTTTGGGTTCTTGTTCTACTAGGCATCATGTTCTGTGTTGTTGCGTTGTATATTGTCGAAATCTCCCTCCGCGCACCGGAGAGGGGCCTCGACATGATATCCTTCCTGTCCCTTACGTTTGGCACCTTTCTAGGTCAGCTGATCAGCTATACCGGAACCTTGGACATTGTAACAGGTAATGGAGAACATCACCTACCTGACGTACCTCTAGATCTGTTGGAAGTCGACCACTGAGTTGTACTGGGTGACTTAGAGCAGTCTTTCTCAATCAGTGTGCCGTGACAGACCTCCTGCTGTGCCGCGAGAAAAGCTCTCTGCCCCCTTCCTCCCCCCTCCTGCCGAACTCCTGTTGCTTGGGGAGGAGAAAGGGTCGGGCAGTGGAGAAGAAAAAGAAGAAGGGACCGGGCGCCGCCTCCTTCGGCCATTTCCCCAGCCAGACTCCCACCATGACTCTTGCCCTTCGCTCGCTGAAGCCACGTGGAGGAGGAGCCCCGCCCCTGAAGCCCATCCACCGCTCATGCTCCTCCTCTGTAGGAGAGCTGAAGCTGAGGGAGGGGGGGGGGCATGGCGTGGCCTGGCTCTGCCCCCCCCTGGCTTCGGCACTCCCAGCAGCTGCTCCAGCCTTGAGGGGACAGTGCCAAGCCAGCATTGTGCTGGCTCTGGCACCGCTGGCTTGGCACTGTCCCCTCAAGGCTGGAGCAGCTGCTGGGAGTGCCGAAGCCGGGGATAGCAGCTGCTGGGAGAGGTGAGGCCGGGGGTAGCCTGGCTCCGTCCCCTCCCCGGCTTCGGCACTCCCAGCAGCTGCTCCCAGCAGACCACCAACCCCAGCCATTCTTTACTGTGTTAGAGTGTCATTTTGTGTCATTTTGGTTGGTGGTGTACCCCAGATTTTTTTATGTAAAAAGTGTGCCGCGGTTCAAAAAAGGTTGGGAAACACTGACTTAGAGCAGTGTTTTTCAACCGTTTTTGAGCCGCGGCACACTTTTTACATTTACAAAAATCCTGGGGCACACCACCAACCAAAATGACACAAAACGACACTCTAACACAGTAATACATATAGTTAATATGTTTTTAAATGTATTTATACACTCAGTGTGAAACCTGGACCTGTTTCGATGAACACAACATAGATATCCTGGCAGGAATGGCAGAAAGACACACACGCTGTTGTGCTCTCTCTCTCTCTCTCTCTCTCTCTCTCTCTCTCTCTCATATAGATAGATAGATAGATAGATATAGAAGGCAGCAATGGAGCAGCTGCAGGCATTCTTGAATGATGCAACCTGGCTAGACCCTTTCCAGTCCAGCTTCCATTCTGGCCATGGGACAGAGACCGTCCTGGTCTCCATCACAGACCTACTCCATTGCCAGTTGGACCGAGGCGGATCGGCGATGCCCGTGTTCTTGGACCTCACGGCAGCGTTTGATACTGTCGATTACCAACTTTTTGACACACCGCCTGGCGGTAGCGGGTGAGGGGACAGCCCTCAACTGGCTGTCCTCCTTCCTCCAAAACCACCTGCAGCGAGTGAAGTGGGGAGGTGGTCTCCGAGGGCTCCCCATTACACTGCGGGGTACCTCAGGGGGCCATCCTCTCCCCGCTGTTATTTAACATCTACATGCGACCACTCGCCCAGTTGGTACGGAGTTTCGGGCTGGAATGTCATCAGTACGCTGATGACACCCAGCTCGTTCTGAGGATGGACCCCGGGTGGAATTTGTACCCGATAATTTCCAACTTTGCCTAGAAGCCGTAACTGGATGGCTGCGAGCCAGTAAGTTGAAGGTGAACCCGGCGAAGATGGAGATCTTGTGGCTAGGGGCCGCCGGGGAATCCAGCTGCCGACGTTTGACGGCGAGGCACTATGCCCGCAGTCCTAAGTAAAGAGCTTGGGGGTCCGGCTAGACCCCCAGCTGTCTATGGAGGCACAAATTGCTTGTGCCTGCAAGACAGCCTTCTACCATCTGCGGCAAGTGAAACGTCTGGCTCCCTATCTCTCCCTCTGCGACCTGGCCACGGTAATCCAAGCCACGGTCATCTCGAGGCTCGACTACTGTAACGCGTTGTACATTGGCCTACCTTTGTCAGCAATCTGGAGACTTAAACTGGTGCAGAACGCGGCAGCTCGCCTGCTGCTAGGAGCCCCAAGAACGGCCCATATACTGTAACACCACTCCTGCGCGAACTGCACTGGTTGCCCATTGAATTCCGGGTCTCCTTCAAAGTGTTAGTTTTGACTTTCAAAGCCTTACATGGTTTGGGGCCAGTGTACTTGAAGGAGCGGCTTACCCCATATGCGCCCAGAAGATCACTGCGCTCAGAGGGGCTCAACTTACTCGAAGTTCCGGGCATGAAGTTCTGCAGGCTCTCTACCATGTGGCAGACAGCGTTTTCAGTGGCGGCGCCAGTCCTATGGAACTCGCTGCCGCCGGAGATGCGAGCCTTGCAGGACCTGATGGCTTTCCGCAGGTCCTGCAAGACCTGGCTGTTTAGACAGGCGTTTGATGTCTGATGGCATGTAGTTGGCACCTGCCACCCTGTCGTGCCACTGCCACTCTGTCTGAACCAGCTATGTCTTACTATGATTTTATGTGACTGTTTTAAGACGTAATTTATGTGTTTTTAACTTTGTGCCCAGGTCTGGTATAAATGCCCAGGTCTGGTATTGGAAGTTCTAATTTCCCACGGCACACCTGATGATCGCTCACGGCTCACTAGCGTGCCGTGAGCACACCTGTTGGTAAACACTGACTTAGAGAATTCCTAAAAAGATGTTGTCTTGGGTTTTAAAAATTTTTTTTTTTTATTTGCAGCCCTTCCACTTTTGTGGCGGTCTTGAGTGAGCCCCCAACCACAGCAAACGTTGAGAGTTGATTTAAAACAGTGCTGCCCAACTGGCGGCCCGGGGGCCATATACGGCCCCCAGCCCCTTCTCTACGGCCCCCTAAGCTTTTAAATAAAAAATAAAAATAAAAAATAAATTAAATTAAAATATTTTTAAAAATTACCCACTTCCAGGTTTTGAGAGCAATCATCGAGATTACGAGCCACACGGGATTTCGCTCTCAAGGCGAAATCTCGCCTGTGCTGATAGCGAAATCCCGTGTGGCTTCCGTAGTCTCGCGATACCCTGTTGCTGAAATCTCGGCTACTTAATCCCTGCGGCCCAGGCGGACGGGATTTGTACCTTCCCGGCTGCTGCCTCGCTCGGTCGTCGCCTCTGCTCGTGGTCCGGCTGCTCCTGGATCCCGCGCATTTGGGAAGCTAGGCTAACCTTTATATTATTATTATGTAATTGTGTATTTGAATTCCCCCTGCATTTAATGTTAGTAAGATATTATATTTAATTGTATGCATGCCCCTTTTGAATGCCCCCTGCATTTAATGTTAGTAAAATATTATATTTAATTGTATGCATGCCCCTTTTGAATGCCCCCTGCATTTAATGTTAGTAAAATATTATATTTAATTGTATGCATGCCCCGTTTGAATGCCCCCCTGCATTTAATGTTAGTAAGATATTATATTTAATTGTATGCAGGCCCCTTTGAATGCCCCTGCATTTAATGTTAGTAAAATATTATATTTAATTGTATGGATGCCCCTTTGAATGCCCCCTGCATTTAATGTTAGTAAAATATTATATTTAATTGTATGCATGACCCCTTTGAATGCCCCCTGCATTTAATGTTAGTAAAATATTATATTTAATTGTATGCATGCCCCTTTTGAATTCCCACCCTGCATTTAATGTTAGTAAAATATTATATTTAATTGTATGCATGCCCCTTTTGAATGCCCCCCTGCATTTAATGTTAGTAAAATATTATATTTAATTGTATGCATGCCCCTTTTGAATGCCCCCCTGCATTTAATGTTAGTAAAATATTATATTTATTTGTATGGATGCCCCTTTTGAATGCCCACCCTGCATTTAATGTTAGTAAAATATTATATTTAATTGTATGCATGCCCCTTTTGAATGCCCCCTGCATTTAATGTTAGTAAAATATTATATTTAATTGTATGCATGCCCCTTTTGAATTCCCACCCTGCATTTAATGTTAGTAAAATATTATATTTAATTGTATGGATGGAATTCCCACCCTGCATGTTAGTAAAATATTATATTTAATTGTGTGCCCCTTTTGAATGCCCACCCTGCATTTAATGTTAGTAAAATATTATATTTAATTGTATGCATGCCCCTTTTGAATGCCCCCCTGCATTTAATGTTAGTAAAATATTATATTTAATTGTATGCATGCCCCTTTTGAATGCCCCCCTACATTTAATGTTAGTAAAATATTATATTTAATTGTATGCATGCCCCTTTTGAATGCCCCCCTACATTTAAGGTTAGTAAAATATTATATTTAATTGTATGCATGCCCCTAAACCCTGCATAATGTATATTTAATTGTATGTTAGTAAAATATTATATTTAATTGTGTATGCCTAATTCCCCCCTTTGAATGCCCCCTTTTAATGAAAAATATTATATTTAATTGTATACAGCCCCTGCATGCCCCCTGCCCTGCATTTAATGTTAGTAAAATATTATATTTAATTGTATGCCAGCCCCTTTTGAATGCCCCCTGCATTTAATGTTAGTAAAATATTATATTTAATTGTATGGATGCATGCCCCTTTTAATGAATGCCTCCTGCATTTAATGTTAGTAAAATATTATATTTAATTGTATGCATGCCCCTTTTGAATGCCCCCCTGCATTTAATGTTAGTAAAATATTATATTTAATTGTATGGATGCCCCTTTTGAATGCCCCCCATTTAATGTTAGTAAAATATTATATTTAATTGTGTGCATGCATTTAATGTTAGTAAAATATTATATTTATTTGTATGGATGCCCCTTTTGAATTCCCCATGTTATTTAATGTTAGTAAAATTTAATGTAGTAAAATTTATATTTAATTGTATGGATGCCCCTTTTGCATTTAATGTTAGTAAAATATTATATTTAATTGTATGCATGCCCCTTTTGAATGCCCCCCTGCATTTAATGTTAGTAAAATATTATATTTAATTGTATGCATGCCCCTTTTGAATGCCCCCCTGCATTTAATGTTAGTAAAATATTATATTTATTTGTATGGATGCCCCTTTTGAATGCCCACCCTGCATTTAATGTTAGTAAAATATTATATTTAATTGTATGCCAGCCCCTTTTGAATGCCCCCCCCCTGCATTTAATGTTAGTAAAATATTATATTTAATGGTATGGAGCAATGCCCTTTTAATGAATGCCCCCTGCATTTAATGTTAGTAAAATATTATATTTAATTGTATGGATGCCCCTTTTGAATGCCCCCCCTGCATTTAATGTTAGTAAAATATTATATTTAATTGTATGCAAGCCCCTTTTGAATGCCCCCTGCATTTAATGTTAGTAAAATATTATATTTAATTGTATGGATGGCCCTTTTGAATGCCCCCTGCATTTAATGTCAGTAAAATATTATATTTAATTGTATGCCAGCCCCTTTTGAATGCCCCCCTGCATTTAATGTTAGTAAAATATTATATTTAATTGTATGGATGGCCCTTTTGAATGCCCCCCTGCATTTAATGTTAGTAAAATATCATATTTAATTGTATGCCAGCCCCTTTTGAATGCCCCCCTGCATTTAATGTCAGTAAAATATTATATTTAATTGTATGGATGCCCCTTTGAATGCCCCCTGCATTTAATGTTAGTAAAATATTATATTTAATTGTATGCCAGCCCCTTTTGAATGCCCCCCTGCATTTAATGTCAGTAAAATATTATATTTAATTGTATGGATGCCCCTTTTGAATGCCCCCTGCATTTAATGTCAGTAAAATATCATATTTAATTGTATGCCAGCCCCTTTTGAATGCCCCCCTGCATTTAATGTTAGTAAAATATTATATTTATTTGTATGCCAGCCCCTTTTGAATGCCCCCCTGCATTTAATGTTAGTAAAATATTATATTTAATTGTATGCCAGCCCCTTTTGAATGCCCCCCTGCATTTAATGTTAGTAAAATATTATATTTATTTGTATGGATGCCCCTATTGAATGCCCACCCTGCATTTAATGTTAGTAAAATATTATATTTAATTGTATGCATGCCCCTTTTGAATGCCCCCTGCATTTAATGTTAGTAAAATATTATATTTAATTGTATGCATGCCCCTTTTGAATTCCCCCCTGCATTTAATGTTAGTAAAATATTATATTTAATTGTATGCATGCCCCTTTTGAATGCCCCCTGCATTTAATGTTAGTAAAATATTATATTTAATTGTATGTCATGCCCCTTTTGAATGCCCCCTGCATTTAATGTTGGTAAAATATTATATTTAATTGTATGCATGCCCCTTTTGAATGCCCACTCTGCATTTAATGTTAGTAAAATATTATATTTAATTGTATGCCAGCCCCTTTTGAATGCCCCCCTGCATTTAATGTTAGTAAAATATTATATTTAATTGTATGCATGCCCCTTTTGAATTCCCACCCTGCATTTAATGTTAGTAAAATATTATATTTAATTGTATGCCAGCCCCTTTTGAATGCCCCCTGCATTTAATGTTAGTAAAATATTATATTTAATTGTATGCATGCCCGTTTTGAATGCCCCCTGCATTTAATGTTAGTAAAATATTATATTTAATTGTATGCATGCCCCCCTTTTGAATGCCCCCTGCATTTAATGTTAGTAAAATATTATATTTAATTGTATGCATGCCCCTTTTGAATTCCCACCCTGCATTTAATGTTAGTAAAATATTATATTTAATTGTATGCCAGCCCCTTTTGAATGCCCCCCTGCATTTAATGTTAGTAAAATATTATATTTAATTGTATGCATGCCCCTTTTGAATGCCCCCTGCATTTAATGTTAGTAAAATATTATATTTAATTGTATGCCTGCCCCTTTGAATGCCCACCCTGCATTTAATGTTAGTAAAATATTATATTTAATTGTATGCATGCCCATTTGAATGCCCCCCTGCATTTAATGTTAGTAAAATATTACATTTAATTGTATGCACCCCCCTTTTGAATGCCCCCCTGCATTTAATGTTAGTAAAATATTATATTTAATTGTATGGATGCCCCTTGAATGCCCCCTTTTAATGTTAGAATGCCCCCTTTGAATGCCCCCTGCATTTAATGTTAGTAAAATATTATATTTAATTGTATAGATGCCCCTTTGAATGCCCCCTGCATTTAATGTTAGTAAAATATTATATTTAATTGTATGCATGCCCCTTTTGAATGCCCCCTGCATTTAATGTTAGTAAAATATTATATTTATTTGTATTTAATTGTAATGTGATTAAAATATTATATTTAATTGTATGCATTCCCATATTGAATGCCCCCTGCNTTTAATGTTAGTAAAATATTATATTTAATTGTATGCATGCCCCTTTGAATTCCCACCCTGCATTTAATGTTAGTAAAATATTATATTTAATTGTAATGCCCCTGAATTCCCACCCTGCATTTAATGTTAGTAAAATATTATATTTATTTGTATGGATGCCCCTTGGAATGCCCCCTGCATTTAATGTTAAAAATATTATATTTAATTGTGTGCATGCCCCTTTGGAATTCCCACCCTGCATTTAATGTTAGTAAAATATTATATTTAATTGTGTGCATGCCCCTTTGGAATGCCCCCTGCATCTAATGTGAGTAAAATATTATATTTAATTGTATGCATGCCCCTTTTGAATTCCCACCCTGCATTTAATGTCAGTAAAATATTGTATTTAATTGTTTGCCAGCCCCTTTTGAATGCCCCCCCTGCATTTAATGTTAGTAAAATATTATATTTAATTGTATGGATGCCCCTTTTGAATGCCCACCCTGCATTTAATGTTAGTAAAATATCATATTTAATTGTATGCCAGCCCCTTTTGAATGCCCCCTGCCCCCCCTTTTGAATTCATTTAATGTTAGTAAAATATTATATTTATTTGTATGGATGCCCCTTTTGAATTCCCACCCTGCATTTAATGTTAGTAAAATATTATATTTAATTGTATGCATGCCCCTTTTGAATGCCCCCTGCATTTAATGTTAGTAAAATATTATATTTATTTGTATGGATGCCCCTTTTGAATGCCCCCCTGCATTTAATGTTAGTAAAATATTATATTTATTTGTATGGATGCCCCTTTTGAATGCCCACCCTGCATTTAATGTTAGTAAAATATCATATTTAATTGTATGCCAGCCCCTTTTGAATGCCCCCCTGCATTTAATGTTAGTAAAATATTATATTTAATTGTATGCATGCCCCTTTTGAATTCCCACCCTGCATTTAATGTTAGTAAAATATTATATTTAATTGTAAAGATGCCCCTTTTGAATTCCCACCCTGCATTTAATGTTAGTAAAATATTATA
Source organism: Anolis apletophallus (assembly GCA_030556195.1). Classification (NCBI taxonomy): domain Eukaryota; kingdom Metazoa; phylum Chordata; class Lepidosauria; order Squamata; family Anolidae; genus Anolis; species Anolis apletophallus. The sequence continues at coordinate 2,623 of JARBWK010000185.1, read as the reverse complement.
TTTAATTGTATGCATGCCCCTTTTGAATGCCCCCCTGCATTTAATGTTAGTAAAATATTATATTTAATTGTATGCATGCCCCTTTTGAATTCCCACCCTGCATTTAATGTTAGTAAAATATTATATTTAATTGTATGCATGCCCCTTTTGAATGCCCCCCCCTGCATTTAATGTTAGTAAAATATTATATTTAATTGTATGCATGCCCCTTTTGAATGCCCCCTGCATTTAATGTCAGTAAAATATTATATTTAATTGTATGCATGCCCCTTTTGAATGCCCCCCTGCATTTAATGTTAGTAAAATATTATATTTAATTGTATGCATGCCCCTTTTGAATGCCCCCCTGCATTTAATGTTAGTAAAATATTATATTTAATTGTATGCATGCCCCTTTTGAATTTGGACACAATACACCTATCAGGCCAACGAGTGACCACCACTCCTAAAAACACTGAAAAACACAGCGGAAGAGACTGAAAAAGCCAAAAAAGCAAAAATAACGCTACAGCGCATGCGCAAAACCACATATATACATAAACACACACTAGACCAGGTTAGGTTCGTCAGAATGCTCCAAAAGTTGTATTAAATTCGGATTTAATTCACTTTCGAAACAGTTTTGAAGCGCTTTAAGCAACCAGGAAGTGAATTTGCCATTTTGAAGCTGGTGCCGCAGTTTTCGGAAAGAGTTTGGAAAGCCTCGTCCAAACCGCCTGGTTTAGACGCGGCTTCCTTTCCCCCCGGCGCAGGCCCGGATTAACACCTTTTTGCACCCAAGGCCACACTTTGGAATTACACCCCCTTTAAGCCAACCTCTACCGCACGTCCCTCTCCCCCCCCCCCGGGAAAGGGCCGGGCCCCCTTCTTACCCGCCGGGCAGCAGAGCAGGAAGGCCAAGGCCACCAGGAGGCTCCAGCAGGCACTTCCCATGGCCAGGAGGAAGGGGGAGTGTCCCAGGCAGCCGAGAGCCAGGGCCTGGGCCGGGACAGAAGAGCCGAGGCGAAGTGAGCGGGTGGGTGTTCTCCGTTCCTGTGTCCGTCCGTCCGTTCGTACCTGGCCAGTGTGCCAGGAGGGCAGAAGAGTCCTGCCTGACAGGGCAAAAGGCAGGCCACGCCCACAGACAGCCCCCCTCGGCGGGAAACGTGTCCTCACCCCCCTGCGGACCCTGAGCCTTGACCCTGACTGACTGACTGACTGACTGACTTTATTATTTCTGAGTCGCCCTCCACGTTAGTGCTCCGGGCGACTTACACACAACGAATTCCACAATTAAAATAGAGTATTTAAACTAGATTAAAATATTCAGTGGTTAAATGCAGGGGCCAGGCCCGGTATTTGAGTTCCTGGTTCTGCATTAACCATGGGCTTTCCTAAATAGCCAGGTCTTCAGAGCGGTCAGGAACTGGGGCAGGTCGAGGGAGGCTCTCTGGTCCGGTGGCATCGAGTTCCAAAGAACGGGGGCCACAACGGAGAACGATCTCCGCCTCGTGGTCTCCAGGTGGGCCTCTTTCAAGCCTGGTACGTGAAGAAGGTTCTTGTTTGCTGGCCGCGGGGTCCTTGAGCAAGCAGGCATCAGCAAGCGGTCTTTTAGGTATGTTGGGCCCCGGCCCCGTAGGGCTTTGAAAGCCAAGGTCAAGGTCTTGTGTAAGGCTCTATACTCAATGGGCAGCCAGTGCAGGCGCTGCAGAGATGGTGTCATGTGGCATCTCATCGATGTTCCTGTGAGAAGCCTGGCGGCCGCGTTCTACACAATCTGGAGCCTGCGGGTTAGTGACCGGGGTAGACCTACATACAAGCGTTACAGTAATCCAGCCTTGATGTAACCGTGGCATGGATTACTGTAGCTAGCGCTCCGTCGGGAAGATAGGGCGCCAATTGTCTCGCTTGGCGCAGGTGGAAGAAGGCCCTTTTGCTCGTGGAGGCAACCTGAGCCTCCATCGACAATTTGGAGTCCAGGATAACACCAAGGCTCTTTACTGAGGGGGACGGAATCAGCGGTTCCCCTTCAAAGGGGGGGCAGCGAGAAAGGTGGTTCTGGGCGGCCCGGCCATAAGATCTCCGTCTTTGATGGATTTATTTTAAGTTTGTGGGGCGGAGCCATTTTGTCACTGCTTCTAGGCCTCGAGTGAAGTTTTCGGCACCGAAGTTGCGCCAGGCTCCGGTTTCAGTAGGAGCTGGGTGTCATCGGCATATTGGTAGCACCCTAGGCCGAAGCTCCGGGCTATACCAGCCAACGGCCGAACATAGATGTTAAACAACGTTGGTGATAATATGGCGCCTTGGGGCACTCCGCTCGAGGAGAGATTTCCTAGATGTTTGGCCTAGCCATTCAACTCGCTGACTACGTCCGCGCAGGAAGGAGTTAAGCCAAGCTAAGCCAAGGAGCTAAGACCCCGACCCTTGCTCGGCTCAAGTCTTCTGGAGGAGCCTTCCCCCCCCCCCTCCCACAAAAGCCACGTTCCGACAGCTGAACCCACTCTCCCCACCCATGTTTTGACGATAGAAGCCACGAGGAAAGACTGGCTGACATGGGCAACTCACCAGCCCTGGGGAGACTCTGGCGAAAGACCCTCCCCCTCGAGGACTGCCCCCCACGCAACCCATTCAGAACACGCACACA
>JARBWK010000184.1:0-52839 GCA_030556195.1 Anolis apletophallus | reverse complement strand
AAAAGAAAGTCTACTTCCTGGTTAGCTGCCGTGATGCGTATAAACTAGAAAGTCCCATTACATACGAATCACTTACAATTTCTTTTAATTTTCATAACTTTTTTCTCATGCCTATTAACTATATGTATTACTGTGTTAGAGTGTCATTTTGTGTTATTTTGGTTGGTGGTATGCCCCAGAATTTTGCGAATGTAAAAAGTGTGCCGCGGCTCAAAAAAGATTGAAAAACACTGCTATAACACAGGGGTAGGGAACCTATGGCTCGGGAGCCAGATGTGGCTCTTTTCATGATTGCATCTGGCTCTCCAGAGCAGCCCGGGCCTCGGTTTCCCAGCATGCAGCGGGACACCTTTACTTCTCTCCTTCCTTTTCCCTCCCTCTCTCCCCTTCCTTCTTTCCTTCATTCTCCCTCTTCCTTCCTTTCTACCCCTTCACCCTTTCCTTCTCTCTTTCCTTTTCCCTCCCTCTCTCCCATTCCTTGTTTCCTCCATTCTCCCCCTTCTTTCCTCTTCCGTCCTTTCTTTCTCCCCTTCACCCTTTCCTTCTCCTTCTCTCCTTCCCTCTCCCCTTCCTTCTTTCCTCCATTCTCCCTCTTCCTTCCTTCCGTCCTTCCTTCCTTCCTCTTCCTTCCTTCCTCTTCCTTCCTTTCTTTCTCCCCTTCACACTTTCCTTCTCTCCTTCCTTTTCCCTCCCTCTTTGCCTTCCTTCTTTCCTCCATTCTCCCCCTTCCTTCTTTCCTTCTTCCATTCTCTTCCTTCCTTCCTTCCTTCCTTCCTTCCTTCCTTCCTTCCTTCCTTCCTTCCTCCCCTTCACCCTTACCTTCTCTCCTTCCTTTCCCCTCTCTTTCCCCTTCCTTCTTTCCTCCATTCTCCCTCTTCCTTCCTTTCTTTTTCCCCTTCACTCTTTCCTTCTCTCCTTCCTTTCCCCTCTCTCTCTCCCTTCTTTCCAGAATAGAAATATAGTAAATAAATAAACAAACAAATAAATAAATAAATAATACTTGTGTGCCCATTTGAAGAGGTTGATCCACAAACGCATCTCTTCTAATCAGGGGTGGATCTAATGTTACGCGAACTACACAGCCACATAGGGCGCCACATGGTCAGGGGCGCATCCGGCCGCCAGGTTCCATGCATGTGCATTTCATGGGGCGGCACCTCCGGCTTCAAAACGCTCCTCCTTTTCGGCCTCGTGTAGGGCAATTTGCGTGTCCGGCCTGCTAGAGTTGCACCGCACCAAATGCGCATGCACAGAAGTTCCGCGTATTTGCATTAGGTGCGGCGTGACTCCAGCAGGGCGGAGACACGAATCGCCCTACACAAGGCCAAGGAAAGGAGCGTTAGGCAACCAGAGGCGGAGGCTCCACCTACAGCTGCAAAAAACGCTCCTCCTTTTGGCTAGTGTGGGGGCAATTCGTGTGTCCGGCCTACTGAAGTTGCGCCGCACCCAATGCGCAGCAGGACAGAGACGCGAATCGTTCCACACTAGGCCGAAAAGGAGGAGTGTTTCGCAGCCGGTGGCGGAGGCTCTGGCTCTGGATGCAAAACGCTCCTTCTTTTCGCCTAGTGTAGGGCAATTCGTGTTTGCGACCTGCTGGAGTCGCGCCGCACCAAATGCGCATGCACGAAAATTCAGCGCATTGCATTTGGTGCGGCGCGACTCCAACAGGCGGAGGCTGAAAAGGAGGAGCGTTGGGCAGCCAGAGGCGAAGGCTCCGCCTACGGCTGCAAAACGCTCCTCCTTTTTGGCCTTGTGTAGTATAATTCAGGCGTCCGGCCTACTGTAATTGCACCGCACCAAATGCGCAGCAGAGCAGAGACGCAAATCGTTCTACACTAGGCCAAAAAGGAGGAGAGTTTTGCAGCCAGAGGCGGAGGCTCTGCCTACGGCTGCAAAAGGCTCTTCCTTTTCGGCCTCGTGTACTATAATTCACGTGTCCGGCCTACTGGAGTTGTGCCGCACCAAATGCGCATCAGGGCAGAGACGCGAATCATTCTACACTAGGCCGAAAAGGAGGCGTGTTTTGCAGCCGGTGGCGGAGGCTCCGCCTACAGCTGCAAAACGCTCCTCCTTTTCAGCCGGGTGTGGGACAATTCGCGTGTCCAGCCTACTGGAGTCGCGCCGTACCAAATGCGCATGCACTGATGTTCAGCGCATTTGCATTTGGTCTTGGCGCGACTCCAGCAGGCGGAGACGCGAATAAGCCCTACACTAGGCAGCGGAGGGCGTTGGGCAGCCAGAGGCGAAAAACTCGCTCCGCCGGCTGCAAAACGCTCCTCCTTTTTCGGCCTCGTGTGGTATAGTCGGCGTGTCGGCCTACTGCTAAACGCGCCGCACCAAATGCGCCCAGTAGGACAGAGATGTGAATCATTCTGCACTAGGCGAAAAGAGTGTTTCGCGGCGGTGGCAGAGGCTCTGGCTCCGGATGCAAAACGATCCTCCTTTTCGGCCTAGTGTAAGGCAATTCGCGTGTCCAGCCTACTGGAGTTGTGCCGCACCAAATGCGCAGCAGGGCGGAGACGCAAATCGTTCTACACTAGGCCAAAAAGGAGGAGCATTTTTCAGGCGGAGGCTCTGCCTACAGCTCCAAAACGCTCTTCTTTTTCGGCCTAGTGTAGCGCAATTCGCGTGTCCAGCCTGCACCAAACGTGCGGGGGGGGGGGGCAAAAAAATGTTCGCTTACCTTAGTCCAGGCCTGCTTTTGATGGATTCATCTCCTTTTGCATTGGGTTGTGCTGGTTTATTTCCCTCGGATGTTGACCAAGTGGTTTCCATCTTAGTCTTGGTCCGTGAAAAAAACCCCAACGAAACAACAGGACATCTGTCAGCCATCAAATGAGAATTTCTGTTGGTCGAAGCCCTGGGAAAATTGACAAGCACCAAGCCACGAAACATTAAATCAATGGGCGAGGATTTCCCTAGGCGGAGAGGAAGGGAACTTGGAATGTGTTCTCATCAAAATCTTTTAAATCCTTAAGAGAAATCCACGAGGGTCTCGGGCGAGTCTGCAGACCTCACCCTGCTTAATCTGTTTACGTCCGGATTGTTTGGGGCCTGGGCTTGATCAACAAAAACGGAAGTGCTCCCCCCCTTGCGCACTCCGCCCGGCGCTGATGTATTGGAGCTTTCTTAGTTACTGTGGCTCTGTGGTAAATTCATTTTGGAGTCCTCCAGGGTTTTAAATCTCATTTGGCCAACAACGAGGTCTGAAAAGATTGCAGTTCATTTCGACCTGAAGTGGATGGAAGGCTCATTTACTCGCTGCAGGCAACTCAATCAGGCTGCCCGGCAATGAGTGAGTGACTTGTTCGGACCGCTAGTCAATATGTGTCTGGTGTGATAGAATGTCAGCATCTGTTGGCTGCTCCTGTCTCCCTGAACTCGGGCTTTTTTTCTCCCTTCCAGTGGGCCTGATCAATGTTATTAAAAACACCTAGGAGTTGCTTAACTGCTCTGCCTTTTGAGGCTCTTTCTTTCCGATTTTCCTTTCTCGCCTTTTCCTTTTGTCTCCATCTTTTCTCTTCCTCTTTCCTTTATTCTCTCTTTAGCTTGGTGTCGGGACCCAGGGTGCATCTCCATCACTGAATGGATGCCAAATGCACGAGTTCAAGCAATAAAATATCAACGTGGGAGATCACTTTCACAATATTATTTCAATTTATCTCATCTTCATTCTTTTCAACTTATAAGTGGATGATGGATTGTAGATCCATATGGCATCAAAACACTGGTGTTTTCCTTCACAAAATTATAATCCATAAGGTAACATGTCATCAAATATAATCCGGATTACACTCAATGTCGGGTCGACGGTATCAAGCCATCCGTGTGCCGTTTCCGGCTTCTTGGGACCTGCCACATCCTATCTACTGTCAATCCACTGGTCCAATATCTATTAGATTAAACATAATTGATTTTTACTATATAATCCCATATTTTCTTATGTGGGATCACACCTATATGTATAGGTTACAAAAATGTATAAATAACAGGTATATGGGATTATATAGTAAAAATCATTTATGTTTAATCTAATGGATATTGGACCAGTGGATTGGACAAAAACACAATACTTGCCAACAGAAGTAGGCCTCAAGCAAGGTACGTTTGTAGCAAAGAAACTTTCCCCCCCCCCAAAACCTAAAAGGCCCCAAAACAACGGTAAAAATAAACTACATTTACCAGCATCCTCCGGGGCAGCCAAAGACTCACCCAGCCTCTACATTCTGAACAACATGATTGGCTGCAAAAAGGGCGGATTTGCATAACTGCTGCACTGGCCAGCCAACATGAAAATTCCGATCCATAATAAACTGCCAAAACAGAATAAGGAAAAGGCCTGAGCCAATCCCCACGGATTTGTAGTACTTCAAAACCCATCATTCCCCACAGACCACTGTGGCCCAGAACCAAGACCAATAAAGACCCAACTTGGCACACCATGCCCCCCATGACCCACACTCCATCCAACTGCAGTTTAGAGGAGGGCACACCATGGATGATTGAACTTTCTCGCATCTCCTAAAAAGGGCAGAGCAACGCGTGCCGGGTACAGCTAGTAACAATATAAACCCCAAAACACTTCAACAATTAAAATACATTAAAAATACATTAAAATACAACTACATTAGCACCATACACATTCACTCTGGATTAAACAATGTTCAGTCCATAAAAACATTGGCCATTGATCATATGCCTAAAAGGGAGACTAAACCCATCTCCGAGCCAAAAGGGACATTTGATCCAGGCAAAGCGTGAAAGAGGAAAGACTCTTTTCAAAACAAGAAACTTTGCTCAACTATTTTCATGCAAGAGAACAATGAATGGGTGAGGGAATGAGTCATGGGTCAGGAATGCAGCCATCAGACCCATCAGAGAGTCGGCTAAGATGTGGCTAAGATGTGGCCTCAATCTTCAAATATTTTAGACATGGAAAACACGTAAGGAAAAATCAGGGGTCAGGTACATTTGGCATGTAAGGAAAGTATATCACCTTTTTATCATCCCTCCCTTCACCCCCAAAGAGATATAAAGTTTATTACATTCATGAGATCAGTCCATAAGATCTTGAAAAAGGGAAAGTCCTTAGCAAGTATGCAGGGGCGGTCTTTGCCATTACGCGGCCTACGCGGCCGCGTAGAGCGCCATCTTGGACGCGCCGGGGTGTGGTGCCATTGTGAGGCGCCGCGGCGTCGCCCGCCCTGCTGCTGCGCTGCGCTACGGACCTCTTGAGGTCCGTAGGCACTGCATGTGCGCTCATGATTCGCGCACGCGCGCAGTGCCTACATACCTCTCTTGAGTCCGTAAGCACTGCGCATGCGCGCGAAACTGCGAGCGCACATGCGCAGTGCCTACGGACCTCTCTTGAGGTCGTAGGTACTGCGCATGTGCGCTCCCGTGGTTTCGCGCCGCGCGCGGTGCCTACAGACCTCAAGAGAGGTCTGTAGGCACTGCGGCGTGTCTTGTGCTGCCATGGAGCCTTATCTTGCGCAGTGCCTACGGACCTCTCTTGAGGTCCGTAGGCACTGCGCATGTGCGCTCCGCGTTTCGGGCGCATGCGCAGTGCCTACGGACCTCTCTTGAGGTCCGTAGGCACTGCGCATCTTTGCGAACCGCTGAGCGCAGCGCAGCAGCCAAAATAATGTTCGCTTACCCCCCCAGGAGAGCTCGGACCGCCCCTGCAAGTCTGCATGCTGCATGGAAGTGTCCATAAGCGTTGGTATGATGAATCAGGAGCTGGAGTCATTGAATTATGGGGAAAGCGGCATCGGAGCGCACAAGGCCGGGGTCAAAAAGCAGGCGGCTGCAGCACTGCCTGAGGAACATCGGCAGGGCCAGGATGGCGGCCCATGCAGCCAGGATGGCGCCCCCTTCCCAGATGGCGCCCTAGGCGGCCGCCTACTTGGCCTATCTTGTAGGACCGCCCCTGCCAAGAGGTCATCTTCATTCACACCCCTTGTGTCTCCAAGGTCATGAATGATGACGTGTATTTTAGCAATTGGATGTCCTGGAGATGTTTCCAACAGCCGTTGGAAACGCAGCTTTGGTTATTGTCTGGAGACACGTATCAACTTGTATAAAGGTCTCCATTTGCTCCTGAGAAAGAGTTTAAGGGATGGAGTGTGAAATATTGACACAAGCTTCCTATTTTCTTTTTTTTTGTTGATAGCTGCATGATTGGTGTTTGTTTCCGAGATTAGATGCGTTGAGAGATTAGATGCTTAAAGAAATCAGCTAGGTTTTCTTTACCTGTAATCATATCCCCGCGACATAAGAATCCATCATGCAGCATGGGCTGGTGGCTGGAAAGATGGATTGTTAAGCACTATCAGACCGGCATGCAAGGATCTAATTGAGCTGAGCATCCTTTCGTCAGAATTTCAGAATCTGAAATGCTCCAAAATTGTCCTCATGGGTGGCTGGGAGAGTGACACCTTTGCCTTCGGATGGTTCGATGGATGTAAACATTGGGCAAAATGATTAAAACACTGTGTATAAAGTGTATAAAGACTGAGTGGCCTAAATATAAAGACGTCTTAAAAAAAACAAAATGGCGAACATGTTTTGAAGACGCAGGAAGAAATATCAAAAAATTTCCGGAATGTCCGGTGGCTACATTATTTCCGGCTGAGGGAGTGGTTTAATAAAGAAAAGATTAAAGGGTTTAGTGAAATAGAAGGAATTTGGGACAGAATTATGCAAACAGAGAAGAAAACAGTTTCAAAGATCGACTCCATGCTTCTTACCTGGACAACAGAGGAAGAGGTAATCAAACAAACAATGGTCAAGTGGGCTCAAAATATTGGGAGACCAATACAACTTAGAGAATGGGAAAAAATATGGCGTAAACATCTTAAAATCACATACGCTACTGATCTGAAAGAGAATTGGCTTAAAATGATTCACCGCTGGTACATCACTCCATAAAAACTGAGCATGATGTATAAAAATATGGACAATAAATGCTGGAATTGTAGGACACAGGATACATGAGGGGAGATGGGGGGAGGGAATGAGGAGCGCCCTGAGGAGCCCCCTGCTTCGGCCTACCTTTTCCAAATGCGCAGGATTCAGGAGTACCCGGACGACGAGAGAGGCGGCGACCGACTGAGTCGAAGAAGGTCCTAATCGCGTCTGTGGGCCTCAGCGATCCAGTAGTAGAGTAGCCGAAGAGTATCACGAGAATACGCAATCCACACGGGATTTCGCTGTCAACGCTGGCGTGATCTCGCGTTGACAGCAAAATCCCGTGTGGATTGAGTATTCTCGCGATACTAGCTCCGAACCCGGAAGTAGGTATTTTTTTAAAAAAATTATTATTTATTTTATTTTTCAATTTTTATTTTTTATTTAAAAGCTTAGGAGGCCGTAGGGAAGGGGCTGGGGGGGGGTCGTATACGGCCCCAGACATCAGTTGGACAGCCCCTGCATTGGACTATGAAAGCATGACTCCCTTTCTCATGGAGACTATTCAAAAATGTGGTTCTTACACTGAGGTCTATTAATCACTACTTTGTAACCATGGGCTCCTCTTCCTCCCAACCGACTTGAATGCTTCTTCACTTTCAATGTGGATCCCTGTGCTTTATCATCCTTAGAAGGCAAAGGGATGGGATCGAAAGCTGCAGGAGGAAGCTGTATATTTTAGAAAGGGTTTACCTCCTTCTTTGTGTTCCACTAATGCAAAGGATATGTCAGGAAATGACCTCCCGGGAGAAAGCGAGAGCAAAGGAGAAGCAAAGGAGGGAGGGAGAGGAAGGCAAAGACTGCTATAATTATGTTAGCAAAGTACGCTTCCATTTGGTATTATTTAGGGCTATTTTTATTATGATGTTGAGATGAGTTTCTTAAAGAAGGAAACTCTCGGGTTTTATGGGGCGCCTGGCTTGGAGAGAATCCTTGGCTGATTTGATAGCCTATTTGAACAAGAGGGATGCTTTATGATCCTCTATAAAAACTGATGACCCCTCTCACATTTGTATTTAATGAAATCAGGAGGAGCTTTGGTTATGCTTTCAATAACCTTCAGTCCCAGCTTCAGCCTGTCCCACAGACAGGAGCGTGGAATGGAGTCTCGTCGGGGGGACATCCCAGGCTCTGCATCAGGGGGGCAACCAGTTTGAGTCTCCATCATGTCCTAGTCTCTGGAGCAGAAGAACACAAACTTGTCCCTTCCTCAATAGGCCCGGATTACCCATAAGGCCACCCTAGGCCATGGCCCTTTCCGTCTGCTTTGTTGATGTAGAGGTTCATGCTTGTGTGGGTGGGGTATTTTGGGTGTTTGTGTGTGTTTGTAGAGTAACAGTGAAGTGTTGTGTTGTGGTTGGAGTATAGGTGGTGTTGGTTTTTGTTTGTGGTGGTGGTAGGTGTTGTGTGTGCGGGGTCTCGTAAGGTTGGGGGGATGGGTTGTGATAGGAACTTGTGTTGTGTTGTGTGGGTTGGAATTGCTGGAGTATTGTGCCTGGGGCGTGTGTGTATTTGGAGGTGTGTGTGGTGGTGAGTAGTGAGTGCAGTCCTGGGTTTTGTGTTGGGGAAGTTGTCAGGTATTTGTGGGGTGTATTTTGTGTGTGTTGTGGTGACATAGTTGTCTCAGTCTGGCTGTGTGCTGGTTGTGATGTGGAGGGGGTGTTGCTTTTGCCAGTGGTGTTTGTTGTGTATTTTGTTTGGGGTGGGTTTTTGTGTTGCAGGATTTTTTTTGTGCGTTTTGCAAGTTTGTGTTATTCTGGGGGTATGTGCTTGTCAGTGGTGCCTGTGTCCCTGGTGCCCTATTTGTCTCCCTCCTAGATCTTGGCCCTGACAGTTTAACCCTCAAACACCAACTGACTAAACTGATATCACTCAGCATTCTAATCTAGCCTTGGCTGGCTTGGTCAATGGGTTTCGCCCACGGCCGCAGAGGATGCTGGGAAATGTAGTTTTTATCGTTGTTTTGGGGGCCTTCTAGGTTTTGGGGAGGGAGTTTCTTTGCTAAAAACCTTCCTTGCCTGAGGCCTATTTTTGTTGGCAAGTTTGGTGTCTCTGCCTTGGAAGGTTTCTCTGTCTCTGTCAGTCGTTCGATGGCGGGTCCTCCTTTATATAATATATACTCTGTGTGTGTGTGTGTGTGTGTGTGTGTGTATATATATATATATATATATATATATATATATATATAATACACTAGCTGTACCCGGCACGCGTTGCTGTGCCCTATTTAGGAGATGCGAGAAAGTCTGAGTATGTAAGGGTTGGAATTGATGTTAGTTATGGTCTTGGTGGGGTCATGGCTGTGTCCTTGTGGGTTGTTCTGGTGGGTGGGATGTTGAAGTCCTGTGGAGTTGTTGGTGTGTGGTGTTGCTGGCGTTCTGCATAGCTTGTGGATATACAATGTTTTTTTGTCTTTCCGTCTGCTGTGTTGATGTAGAGGTTGATGCTTGTGCGGGTGGGGTACTTTGGAAGTGAGTTGAGGTACTTGAAATCCCACCATCCATGGTGTGCCCTCCTCTAAACTGCAGTTGGATGGAATGTGGGTCATGGGGGCACTGTGTGCCAAGTTGGGTCTTTATCGGTCTTGGTTCTGGGCCACAGTGGTCTGTGGGGAATGAAGGGTTTGAAAGTACTACAAATCCCATAATCCATGGAGGTACATGAAATCCCATCATCCATGGTCCACCCTCCTCCAAACCGAGGTAGAATGTAGCGTGGGTCATAGGGGCTCTGTGTGCCAAGGTAGGTTACTGTAAATTCAGGCCATACACAATGTCCCATGAGCTGAGGCCTAGTCAGGAAAATCAAGTTAATGAAGCCTTACTGTCAATTCAGGCCATACACAATGTCCCATGAGCTGAGGCCTAGTCGGGAAAATCAAGTTAATGAAGACTTACTGTCAATTCAGAGCGTAAACAGCATCCCATTAAGTGAGGTCTAGTCAGGGAAATCAAGTTAATGAAGCCTTACTGTCAATTTTGGGTGTGGTCTGTGATTTGTAGGGGTTTAAATTTTCTGTGGGAAGTGAATTGGGTGTTTGTGTTGGCGACTGCCTCAGGCCTTTGCCTTATCCTCCTCTGCCAGTTTATTATGGGTCGGAATGTTCATGTTGGCTGCCCAATAGAGGCGTTATGCAAATACTCCCTCATTGGCAGCCAATCATGTTGTCAGAATGTAGAGGCCGGGAGATTCGTTGGCAGCCGCGGAGGACGCTGGGAAATGTAGGTTTTTTGTATCGTTGTTTTGGGGGCTTCTAGGTTTTTTTTTTTTGGGGAGTTTATATGCTAAAAACCTACCTAGCCTGAGGCCTATTTTTGTTGCCAAGTTTGGTGTGTCTGCCTTGTATGGTTTCTCTGTCTCTGGCAGTCATTCCATGACAGGACCTCTTTTATATAATAGACTAGCTTAACCCGGCACGCGTTGCTGTGCCCTATGTAGGAGATGTTGAAAAGTATGTAAGGGTATGTAGTGATGTGAGTGTGTTTTGTGTGTGTGTATATATGTGTTTGGCTGTGTGTATGTATGGCTGTATGTGTGTTTATTTGTTGTGTGTGTGTTTTTATTTGTGTCTGTGTATATTTGGGTGTGTGTGTGTGTGTGTGGGTGAAGGTATGGGTTTGTTTATATATGTGTTTGTGGTTTTGTGTGTGTATGTATTTGTATGTGTGTATATATATGGTTTTGGTGTGTATGTATGTGTTTTTTGTGTTGGTTTTTTTTGTGCAGTAGTGGGGTTTTTTTTGTTTTTTGTTTTTTGTGAGCTTGCCTGTGTCTTCGTTGTCCGTCTGTTCTGGTTCCTGATGGCCGCCTTCTCGCTCTCCTCCGGTGCCACTCTGCCGTTCCCAGAAGAGGAGGGGAAGGGAGAGAGACTGTGCGGGCCCCGTTCTCCACCGCAGCCCTCTTCCCTGCGAAGGTTGCTCTTCGGCCCACCCTGTGGCAGGGAAGTGGCGAAGGAGGAGCGATGGCGGCGGCGCCATGGCCGTTCTTCCGGCCCCTGTGCGCTCTCCTCTGCTGGTTCAGTGCTGCTTCCTGAAGTGGAGGAGGAAAGGGCCCCCCGCGCGATCTCTCTTCCACTCCCAGAAGAAAAGGGCGAAGGGAGAGCGATCGCGCGGGGTCCCTTTCGTCCTCCTCTTCAGGGAGCAGCACGGAGGCGGCGGAGGAGAGTGAAAAGGGGCCGGAAGAGCGGCCATGGCGCCGTCGCCATCGCTCCCCCTTCGTCACTTCCCAGCCACAGAGGGAGAAGGCTACGATCTTTCTGTTAGCGTGTTAGGTATGTGTTTTGAGGGACAACTTCCGGGGGAGTGTTATTTGCGGGACAGGAAGTTGTTTCTATGCCATTTTGGTTGTAGTTTTTTTGTGTTCCGGATCCCTCCATAGGTTTGCATGGGGTTTTTTGGGGGCCGGTTTTAGGGGTCTTAGGAGTTATGCTTTGGGGTTTTTTTGCGCCACGTTTGTAGCTGCTGGTCTGTTGAAATGTGTGTCCGTGCATAAGCGTCAAAAACGGACTCTCTCTTTTTATATATATAGATAAACAGGATGGTTTTGGCCCAATTCTCCAATCTGTGAAGGTCATTTTGGAGTCTGATCCTGTCTGCTGGGGTATTGGGACAGGACTCCAGGCGAGTGGAGATCTGAGCGTCCACTATCTCTGGTGGACACTTGGATGCCATGGAGGCCTCTTCCTGAGCAGAGCTTAATTAACATTTCGAGCAATGACCAAACACATTTCCCTACTGTGAACGCGCACTCCTTTTCTGATGGCTCCCCATAGCCTCCGAGCCGCAAGGTTGGCCGGAGGTGAAAGCACTTAAAAGCAGAAGGTGATCCAAGTGCTTGGATGCGTGTGACATGAATGAGAACGAAGGGAAGGGTGTCTCCTGTTTATAGCCTTTCTCTTGGCCATGTGCGCTCCCTCCGCAGCCTACGAAGAAGTGGAAATCTGTCAGGCTTTATGAGGGATACTTCCCGAGCCCTGTTGACCATCATTTGCATTCTGGGCCTGAAGTAGACACTAGAGCAGCAGATGCCTTATGAATAAGCCCGAAAGGCAGGCGATAACATCCTTGCGGCAAAAATGATTCAGAGTAATGTTTCGTCAAGCTGCGCTTTAATAGGCGAGAGGTCTTATTTTTACGATCATTGGAATGTAAAGGGTCACCGTTTTAATGTTCTAATACTGTGTTTTAAACAACATTTACACTTTACCATATTGAAAAATCTCATCTTTTGCCGCCAGCCCGGATGACAACGCAATTCAAATCCATCAGCGCAGCACTATATTCAGATGTTTTAAGCATAAATCAGGCGTGATGATCCATTCCCTACTCCTTTGCTCATTCTCTCTCTCCATCTCCGTCTCCGAGTCCGAGTCCGGCTCTCTCCTGGAGACATAAGCATGATGGAGAAATTCCCGAGCTCCCACTCCGGAGTTCTTTAATTTTGTGCCCTGCTTTTGGGGAACTGAGTGGAATCTCCCACCTGAATAATTCAGAGGTGTCAAGGAGAGCACCGGAACGGCTGTGGCAGGCTAGGCGCCGATGCTTTATGACCTCTTTTGGCACAGAGGGAAACAGATGTTTGAGCAAAGCAGAAAGTTTGCAAATTGCTTTTCAAGTGCAGAGCGAGGGAAACTGTGCATCATGGGGAGGGAGATGGAGTGACACCGGGGTCACAGTGGGAAGAGACCCCCAAGGACCATCCAGTCCAGTCCAGCTCCATTACTGAAGAAACCGTCACTAGACCCGGCGGTTCCCTCCAACTACCGACCAGTGTCGAACCTTTCGTACCTGGGGAAGGTAGTTGAGAGGGCAGTAACGGAGCAGTTGCAGTCCTTCTTAGATGATGCAACATGGCTAGACCCCTTCCAGTCCGGCTTCCGTTCGGGGCACGGGACGGAGACGGTTCTGGTCTCCATCACAGACCAACTCCGCTGCCAGCTCGACCAAGGCGGGTCTGCGCTGCTCGTGTTATTGGACCTCACGGCAGCGTTTGACACAGTCGACCACAATCTATTGATCCACCGCCTGGCCGTGGGTGGAGTGAGGGGGACAGCCCTTAAATGGCTGACCTCCTTCCTCCACCAGCGGTCTCAGCGTGTGAGGAGGGGCGAGGTGGTCTCCGAGGGCTCCCCACTACTCTGTGGGGTCCCCAGGGGCCATTCTCTCCCCTCTGTTATTTAACATCTACATGCAGCCACTTGCACAGCTGGTGCGGAGTTATGGACTGGAGTGTCACCAGTACGCTGACGACACCCAGCTCATTCTGAGGATGGAGGGCAGGCCGGGTTCTGTCCCCGATAATTTCCAACACTTCCTCGAAGCCGTTACTGGATGGCTGCGAGCCAGTAGGTTGAGGGTGAATCCGGCGAAGATGGAGATCTTGTGGTCGGGCCGCTCGGGTGGTGTAGATGTCCAGCTTCCGACCCTGGACGGTGTGGCGCTATGCCCATCACCTTCCGTTAAGAGCCTGGGGGTCCATTTGGACTCCCAGCTGACCATGGAGGCCCAGGTCTCTGCGGTCAGCAAGATCGCTTTTCATCTGCGACAGGCAAGGAGGCTGGCCCCTATCTCTCCCGGAACGATCTGGCCACGGTGATCCAAGCCACAGTCATCTCAAGGCTGGATTACTGCAACGCGCTCTACGTTGGCCTTCCTCTGTCGGTGACCCGGAAGCTCAGGCTAGTGCAGAACACTGCCGCCCGGCTCCTGTCTGGCACGCCAGCTGGCGCCCACATAACACCTGTTTTGCAGGATCTGCACTGGCTGCCAATTGAGCACCGGATCACCTTCAAAGTGTTGGTCCTCACCTTTAAGGCCTTACACGGCCTGGGGCCAGCGTATTTGAGGGACCGTCTCACCCCATATTGCCCTCCGAGATCACTTCGGTCTGAGGACTCCAATCTCCTGGAGATACCTTCAGCTAAACTCGCAAGGCTGACTGCTACCCGCCGGAGGGCGTTCTCTGTCATAGCACCTACGCTGTGGAACGCCTCCCGGCCGGAACTCGGGCTATGAAGGACTTGCTCCCGTTTAGACGGGCCTGTAAAACATACCTGTTTAAGCAGGCCTTTGGTGAGTAAGTCCTGCCCATGCCCCGCCATCTCTTCGTTCTTCTGAGGATGATGTGCTGTTCATTGTGTTAACTGTGTTATTAATTACTGTACTGCTGTTGTTTTTAATTGTTTTTAACTGCTTATTGCCTGTATTTTACTGTGCCCTTCGGCTCCTGTAAGCCGCCGCGAGCCTCAGGGAGTCGGCGGCATAGAAGCCCGAATAATAAATAATAAATAAAATAAATAAACTTGCCTAGACCGTCCTGCTTCAGCTGAACTCTCTCTCTCTCTCTCTCTCTCTCTCTCTCTCTCGGCATTACTTCGCGAATGAAGATTCAGGAAGGACTCATCCCACGCTTTTTACAAGCGCGTTGATGACTAAAAAGGCCAATCTGAGATAGGCAAGTCCGGTTGCAGAAAGCACAGCAGAAAGTCTCCTTGGGTCAAGTTGTTTCCAAGTCGCGGTTCTTTCTGCGTTGTCGAGACCCGTTTGGCGCCACTGCATTGTGGATAGTGCGTCTCCACGCCTCCCGATGTGCGGGCAGGGCAGGCCCAGATTACCCATAAGGCCACCCTAGGGCAACCACGGGCCTACTGGCGGCCTAGCAAGCCGCCGGTAGGCCCGAAAGTAAGGAGAGGAGGGGGGGAAGCCGGAGGAAGGCCCAAGGCCCTCCCCTCTCGGAAGAAACCCCCTGCGGCCCCACGTGGCCGCCAGGGGTTCCCCGGGCCTACCGGTGGCTTAGCAGGCCGCCGGTAGGCCCGAAAGTAAGGAGAGGAAGAGGGGAAGCCGGAGGAAGGCCCAAGACCCTCCCCCCCAGGAAGAAACCCGGTGGTCCCACGTGGCCGCCAGGGCAGCTCCGGGCCTACCGGTGGCCTAGCAAGCCGCCGGTCGGCCCGAAAGTAAGGAGAGGAGGGGGGGAGCCAGAGGAAGACCCAGGACCCTCCCCCCCAGAAGAAACCCTGCGGCCCCACGTGGCCGCCAGGGCAACCCCGGGCCTACCGGCGGCCTAGCAGGCCGCCGGTAGGCCCGAAAGTAAGGAGAGGAGGGGGGAGCCGGAGGAAGACCCAGGACCCTCCCCCCCAGAAGAAACCCTGCGGCCCCACGTGGCCGCCAGGGCAACCCCGGGCCTACCGGTGGCCTAGCAAGCCGCCGGTAGGCCCGAAAGTCAGGAGAGGAGGGGTGGGGGAAGCTGTAGGAAGGCCCAAAACCCTCTCCTTCCCCTCCCCCGGAAAGGGAAATGGGGACTCTCTCCCCAAGGGGCCCTGGCTGGGCACAGAAGCCACCCCACCCAAGAAAAGGATGAAGAATGGGGGAAGAGGGGGCCGTTGCTGAGAACAACGAGCCCTCTCTGTCTCCTAGGGCCCCCGCAACCGACCTTATCTTCAGTGCAGGATCCCAGGAGGGAGCTGCACGTCTATCTTCTTCGAAGTCTTCCCAGAAGTGAGCAACTGGGGCTGGCTTCCGGTGGATGAAGCCACGCGCCAGCTGCTGGGAGGCTCCCTCAGGATCCTCCCGCTTTTCACTTCCTCGTGGGAGGGAGGCAAAGCCCCTTCCTCCCAATATGCATTGGGGAAGGTGTCCTTCTGCGTTGTCGAGACTCGTTTGGCGCCACTGCATTGTGGATAGTGCGTCTCCACGCCTCCCGATGTGAGGCCAGGGCAGGCCCAGATTACCCATAAGGCCACCCTAGGCCAGGGCCTAGAGCGGCACCTTTGGGGGGGGGCAGCAGATCTGGACCCCCCAAAAAAGTTTTAAAATTTTTTTGGGAAACAGTCTTGCATCTTGTGGCGGCAAGCGTCCTGTCCTTGCTGCTCACGCCAGCCCTGCCCCTCTTCCTTCAGTCATAACACTCCAGACCAAAGTCACGAACCAGCTGGGCCAGCGGACGCATATAGATGTTGAATAATAAAGGGGAAAGGATGGCCCCCTGGGGTACCCCACAACTTAATGGGATTCTCCCAGAGACCTCCTCTCCCCTCTCCACATGTTGTCCCCGGTCTTGGAGGAAGGAAGCCACCCACTTAAGGGCAGTCCCCCTGTGATGAGGTGGTTATTTATGTGTTAATACATGTGCTATATGATAATCACATGCTTGTCTATGTGTTTAAAAACGGCAGTCTTTAAAAGCTACAGAGCGTAGGCAGTGGAATGTTCGCAGCAGCAAGCTTTAAGCAGAGGCTGTTGCCATGACAACTGGAAGCCACTCTAGCTTTAGAATGTTCGCAGTTTGAAATGACAGTTGGGATTTGGCAGTTGCTGAAGCTGCAAGCTGTCGGTTAGAGCTGCAAGTGTGCAGATCAGTTCTGCGTGTGGGTTTAGGGAAACCCAGGTTAAGGACCAGTTTAGCCCTAGTTAGGGTTAAGAGTAACCCGGTAGAAAGCAGTTAAGTAGAGCAGGGCTGTCCAACTTCTACGGGCCCAAGGGCGGAATTCCGGTCACTGATCACCTGGGGGGCCGAAGGGTCTGCCTCCGCCCCTGGCTCCGCCCCCTCCCCAGCTCCAATTTACTTACAATTGACCTTGAGTTGTGGAGTTGTAGTTCACCTCCATCTGGGCCAAACTTGGCATGAATACTCAATATACCCAAATGGGAACACTGGTGGATTTGGGGGAATGTTTCCTAATACCTTTGAGTTATTTGAGTCCACACTCAAATTGGGACACACCAAAAACCCCAAACACCTCAATGCCGTCGCAGGGCTTGATGGGGCCTCCTTTCCCAGGGGCGGGGGGAGGAGGCCCAAAGAGCTCCCTCCCTCCCTGAAGGGAAAACAAGCCGCGGGGGCAGGCGCAAAGGAAGCCACGTTGCACCCTGCACGCGGGGGAAGGCAGCACAACAAGGGGGAGGGGGCGCGGAGGAGGGGAAGGAAGTGTCGCCAAGGAAACCGCCGCTGAGGGACCCCTCACCTCTCACCCAACGTCCCACTGTTTTTAGATTGATTGATTCGAGCCAGGCCCTTCCTTACCCATACTGCGGGAGCCCTGCCACAGGGCCGAAGTGCCAACGCCGCCCCCGAAGGGCCCCTGCTGGAGCCGAGGCCAAGCTCAGGCCGGGCGCGGCGGCTCTCATCCTCGGGGCGGGAAGCGAGGCCCTCCAGAGGAAGAGGGCGGAGCCAGGAGGGGCTTTCCTGCCTCACTCCCCTCCTCCCTCTCTCTGAGGGAATGGGGGGCTGGCCTGGAAGCAGACGCGAGGCACGAGGCTTCTCGCCCAGCAGGCCGGCCGCAAATCCCGCGGGACCCAAGATTTCGGCAGCTATCGTGAGACTACGCAGCCACAGACAGGATTTCGAGGGAGGTCGAAATCCCGTCTGTGGCTGGCGTAGTCTCGCGATGCTTGCCTAAACCCGGAAGTAGGTATTTTTTATTTTTATTTTTTATTTGTATTTTATTAAAACAAGTTAGGGGGCCGCAGGGAAGGGGCTCGGGGGCCGTGTACGGCCCCAGGGCCGCCTGTTGGACAGCCCTGAAGTAGAGGAACTGCTGGTAACTGTGTAACAGTGTCAGGGGAAGTTATACCCCAGTGCCAGGGGAAGTTATACCCCAGTGTTAAACTGTTTGAAACTTCAAGTCTGTACCTCTTCGTAGCCTCTTTGAAACCGCCTAAGCTTTGTGCCCATGTGTGTAATAAACTGTTAAACACTTTCAACATATCATCTGTGGAAGTCGTTTATTTTCAAAGCCCTCACATTGGTAGCCAGAATTAATAGGGTGGCAGCGTAATTGGAAAAAGATCCTCTCACAGTGGAACGCATGCTGTAGGTTGCGTCTCCAAGAAGTGGTCAGTGGTCAGTGGTCAGTCTAAAATCTACAAGGGGTTTCGACGCTAGCTGTCAGCGGTGTGCGAATCCTTCTCCATAAATGGTGGCAGGGGTGGGATTGAAGGATAGCCTGCCCTGCCACAGTACTCCACGGTTCTCCCAGTTTGGTGTGCGAATAAACGAAGATCGACACCAGCCTTAGGCGTTCGCAATCGTTACACCCCCTAACTCCCGTCACGGCTAAACTGTGGGTCAATAATGCATGATCTACAGTATCAAATGCTGCTGTGAGATCTAACAACACAAGCAGGGCTGATCTACCTTGGTCCAACTGGTACCGTGATTCCCTGAAAGTAAGACAGCGTCTTACTTTCTTTCCCCCCCGAAAAGTCCCACTATGCCTTACTTTCGGGGTATGGCTTACATTGGGCGACGGTAAGCCGTACCCCCGGCCACCGCGTCACTCGGTCCCGCCTCCTCCTCCGCCACCGCCGCCCAGAGAACAGCCGCTTTTCTTTTTCTTTTTCCAGGCCTCTGACGCGACGCTGCTTCGCTCCCCCTCTTGCTCCTTCTTTCCCCGCGAGCGAACAAAGGGTGGGGGGAAGGAAAAGGAGCAAGAGGAGGAGCGAGGCACCGTCGCGTTCAGAGCCTGTGACACGACGCTGCTTCGCTCCCCCTCTTGCTCTTTCTTTCCCCCACCCTTTGTGCGAGTGAACAAAGGGTGGCCTCTGAGAGGCCTGGCCTCTGACGTGACGCCGCTTCGCCCCGCCTCCTGCTCCTTCTTTCCCCCGCCCTTCGCATGGAGTACGGCTTACATTCGGGGTACGGCTTACATTGGCCGACCCCGCTGACACCCCCGATACGTCTTACAATCGGGGGTGTCTTACTTTCGGGGAAACACGGTAGCAAAGTTGGTCTGTAATGGAGACAAGCACGGTTTCTGTCCCATGCCCAATACCTTGAGATGACAGTCGCTTCAGATAGGAAGGCTGATAGAGCTACAGGTGGAAGATAAAAAATGGGTGAAACTGGAGAAAGAAGTGAATGCAATTGGACCGGAGGAACTGATATTTAGGAGATGGGGAAAAGGTGAGGTGGATAAACTGATAGGACCTATGAGAGCCACTTTGGAGGTGTGGAGAATGTGGCAAGGGAGGATGGCACCGGGAGTCTCGAAGGTAGCCTCGCTACAGGTAATGAACCCTAAAAAGGAGGAAAATCTAAGCAGAGTAATAAGGGAATTGAGAGGAAAGGGGTCACAAGACTGGAGCAATTAGTGGATGAAGGGGGCAGAATTAGGAGAGACAGATTAGAGAACTGGTGGGGACAAAGGTGGTGGCTGCAAATCTGGGCAGTATGTGAATTTCTGATGCAGAGGGAGGTTAGAGAGGCAATGCAAAGAGAGGACAGTGCTTTTGAGAAGTTGGTCAGGGAAAGGAAGGAAGGAAAAGGGCTCAGGTGGGAAAGATATATAAGCTGTTAGTAGTGTCAGGGAAAGCCCTGTACAAGAATTAACCAAATTGTGGGAGGGGGAAGTACAAGTATCAGAATTAGAGATGGAAAGGACAATGGGAAATATTGCAAAATGAAAAATACAAGAGTGAGGGAAATGAGAAGGAAACTCCTGCATAAGTGGTATCGGACTCCGGCCCAATTGGCACACTTCTTTCAAAACGTGAGTAGCCGATGTTGGCACGGGTGCCAAGTGAAAGGGGTATATATGCACCTGATCTGGGAATGTGTAGTAGTTCAGAAATTCTGGAAAGAGGTACAAGGGGAAATTAATAAGGCACTGAATATAAATTGGGCAATTACGAAGGAGATGGCGGTATTGGTGAAAAAGAGTGACTTGGGCGAATATGGAGGAATCAAGGAAGCCATGATTGAAAGCGCACAGTCTGTCATAGTTCTAGGCTGGAAGGACTCCTCCAAATGGACAATCAAGAACTGGCTGCGATACCTGGTAGAACACATTCAATTTGAAATTATGGAGATCAGGGTTAATGAGTTGGATGAGAATAAATTGCAGGAACTGTTGGGGCGATGGGACCGGGTAAGACAATATATTGTTTGGAGAACCCGAGATCAAGATACGAGTAATAAGTTGGATCTACTGTTTAATTTGTAATGTAAACTGTCCAAAAGGCTTGAAGGAAAAGAAGAATAGTGATGGAACCCTCAGAAGGGGTGGAGGGGTGTGGATGCTCGTGAGGGTGGAAGGGGCACTTCACAGTGCACTTGTTTGTTATGGTTGTTGTATGGATGTTGTTTCTTTTTCTGTATGTCAAAAAACCAATAAAAAAATTATATATAAAAAAGAAGAGATGACAGTCGCCTGGATTACCGTGGCTAGGTCATTTCCGGAGAGATAGGGCACCAGCCACCTAGCCTGCCGCAGATGGTAGAAAGCGGATCTGCTGACAGCCGAGACCTGGGCCTCCATTGTCAGCAGCGGGTCCAACTGGACCCCCAGACTCTTTACTAAAGTCTATGGGCGTAATGCCTCGCCATCCAGAGTAGGCAGCCGGAGCTCACACCCACCCGGATGACCCAGCCAAAGGATCTCCATCTTCGATGGATTCACTCTCAACCGACTGGCTCGTAGCCAACCAGTCACAACTTCAAGGCATTATTGGAAACCATCGAGGACAGAGTCTGGTTGGCCTAAGAGTGCAATTTTTCCATTCAACAAATGCCAATGTCCCTGGTTGTTCACCCAAAAAAAGAAACAGAAGTTCACTTAGGCATGTTGTGCATGTTCCGTTGTGTGTGTGCCCTTTTGTCAAGCACGCCAAAGCTTTGTTACAGGTATCACGGCTCCCATGTTTACGACTGAAACATCCGTAATTTGTTTGTCTTGTTTTGTTGCAAATAAAAGTGGTGGCCTTTCACTCCCCGCCACTGTTGTGGTTTGCCTTAATGCCTGGGCGACTGAGGGAGGGGTGCGGGGGCATGCCCGTGTTAATGTGCCAACAGCTCGTTTACCGCTCCTGCTTGTTTTATGACATCCAAAGAGCATGGAGAGAATGCTTGGGATAATGTTAATTAGGGGCTCGGAAATAAACGGTTTGCTTCCTCATTAATTGTTATCACTTTGCCGGGCTCATTAGAAAGTAATTCCGTTCGAAGGGGTTGCCAAAGGTAGCGAGATGTGAAAGAGGAGAATGCCACCTCCACCATATTGGGGACTTGGCAATGGCACTTGGTGGCATCCGGTCTCCCCCCTGTCCTTATCATCTCCAATGGAGAGGAATATACTTCCCCGAAGATTGGAATAAAAAGAGTATTCAATCCTTCTTTCTAGGTCGCTTGCCCAACAGACATATTGGAGGCCAACTTCCATCATCTCCGAGCGGTGGCCATCTTGGCTGGAACTAGGAAAGTAATCCGTCACTAGTTCTCTTTTCGAAGGAAGCAATGACTCATTTGCATTTGACTGTTCGCACTTTGGGACTTTTTCTGCTGAAAATTCATACATGGTTGTTTGGTGTGGAAAATACCATGATCTGCTCAGGAAATGCTTCTGTGTAGAAATACAATTTTCTGTGCAGAAAATGACATTTCGTCCATAAGGTAAGACCACAAATATAGCATCCTCAGTAATTTATTATTTATTATTTCCAGCATTTTACCCCGCTCTTCTCAACCCCCGAGGGGGGACTCAGAGCGGCCTAACAAAAGGCGAATTTCCCACGGCACACCTGATGATCGCTCACGGCACACTAGTGTGCCA
This sequence comes from Anolis apletophallus, assembly GCA_030556195.1. Lineage (NCBI taxonomy): Eukaryota > Metazoa > Chordata > Lepidosauria > Squamata > Anolidae > Anolis > Anolis apletophallus. The sequence goes on along the minus strand of JARBWK010000184.1, from coordinate 31,328 downwards.
CGGCACACTGGTTGGGAAACACTGCCGTAGAGTGTTGGAGTTCTGAGGCTGGCCAATCAGAGTCCTTTATGCAAATAATCCCACAGTGACAGCCAATCGAAAAGCTGGCACATATTCCTCCGCACCTCCTGCCCTCCGCACCTCCGTGAACACTGACTTTTATTATATACATAGATAGATAGATAGATAGATAGATAGTAGGCATGGTTTCGAACCCAAAAATGGCGATTCTAAAATCAAATGGGGGGGGGGGGATATTTTTTTGATTAGTAAAAGAAAGACTTACAAAAATTTTCCAAAAGTTCTAAAATGTAACTTAATTACTAACGAAATTAATTACTAATCTAAAACGCTGTGCCCGGGTTTTGGCTTTTCCCGGCTCATAGAGAAGAGCCTTTTGCAGTTTGACGAGGGACCACAGTCAGAGTACTTCGGTTTGAATTTTACCTCTTCTTATACCCATTGTTATTACTGCTGTATTATTGCATGTGCATGGGATGTAGGTATATGACCAGTTGGATTACTTATAATATTAGGCACTTCCAGTAGCATTCATTCTATTATACATTAGGTTGGTTTCTCACCCCAATACTCTTTGATGCTTTAGATCCTGGCAGGCAGGAGAGAGGCAGGGAAGCCTGGAAAAAATGTAAACAGAGAGGTTTACTCAGAAGTAAATCCACAAAGGAGGGCCCTTCATCCAAAGTGCCCTCCTTTGCAGATTTACTTCTGAGTAATCCTCTGTTTACATTTTTCCGGGCTTCCAGCCGAAAGAAGGAGCGAGTTTAGGGCTTGCCTTGCCATAATACTTATTGGCAAGGGAGGCGGGAGGGTGGTGAGAGAGAAGGAGGGTGCCCCCCTTACGACCTAATTACGACACACTAAGAAAATCCTGGCCCCGGTTCTATAAAGAAAGTCCACTTCCTGGTTGGCGTTCCAGGTGCGGAAATACTCAAAAGTAGCATTTCTTACGAATTTCTTACGAATCATTTCATTTTCATAACTTTTTTCTCATGCCTAATAGATAGATATGGCTCTCACTGAAATAAATTTCTATTTTTTTTTGCTTTTATGGCTCTCTGAGTCAAAAAGGTTCCTGACCCCTGTCTTAGGGGTTTTGAAAAAAAAAATTCATTCTGGGTGTCAAATATGATAGGTACCCCATTGCTCTGTTGTCCACTTTTTGAACCATCCAAATATGGAGTCACCATAGCTAACTCCTCCAGCTACGAGTATCACAGAATAGTCTTTGAATCATTGAATCGTATAGTTGGAAGAGTCCAGGCCTCTTCTGCCATGGAAGAAAACACAGCCCAAGCCCACTCAATAGACGGCCATCCATCCTCTCTTGAAAAATATCCAGAGAAAACCATTTATTTATTTATTTATTTAAAACTTTTCTACCCCGGCCTTCTCACCTCTGAGGAGGGACTCAGACCGGCAAACAGCAAGTATTCAATGCTAACATTTAAAATCTAAAAGCATCATGAATTTACAATAAACTTTACAATGCAATAAATACGTTTAAAAAGCCTTTCGCTAAAGTAAAATCGAATCCAACTTAATCCGTATATTCGGTCGGTATCAAGTGGTTGGCGCTTCCTAAAAGTCAGGAGGGAGGGGGGCAGATCTGATTTCATTGGGGAGGAAATTCCACAGCCGGGGGGCCACCACAGAAAAGACCCTGTCCCTCGTCCCCACCAGATGCGCCTCCGAAGGTGGTGGGATCGGGAGCAGGCCCTCTCCAGACGATCTTAGCACTCTTGACGGTTCATAGGGGAGAATACGTTTGGACAGGTAAACTGGGCCGGAACCGTATAGGGTTTTGTAGGTCAACACCAGCACTTTGAATTGTGCTCGGAAGCTAATTGGCAGCCGGTGGAGCTGGCGCAACAGGGGAGTTGTGCGCTCCCTGTACCCCGCTCCCGTTAGTAGTCTGGCTGCTGAGCGCTGGACTAATTGCAGCTTCCGGGCAGTCTTCATAGGCCAGTGTTTTTCAACCTTTTTTGAGCTGCGGCACATTTTTTACATTTACAAAATCCTGGGGCACACCACCAACCAAAATGACAACAAAATGACAGTAATATATATATAGTTAATATGTTTTTTTAATGTATGTATACACTCAGTGTGAAACCTGGACCTATTTCGATGAACACAACATAGATATCCTGGCAGGAATGGCAGAAAGACACAAACTTCCCACACAGAACTCCCATAACCATGAAAAAATACTATAAGAGTTTGGTGGGCATTGACCTTGAGTTTTGGAGTTGTAGTTCACCTATATCCAGAGAGCACTGTGGACTGAAACAATGTTAGATAAGGACCAAACTTGGCATGAATACTCAATATGCCCAAATGTGAACACAGATGGAGTTTGGGGAAAATGGACCTTGACATTTGGGAGTTACAGTTTCTGGGATTTATAGTTGACACACAATCAAAGAGCATCCTGAACTCTTGCAACAATGGAATTGAACCAAACTTGGCATATTGAACTCTCATTACCAACAGAAAGTACTGAAAGGGTTTGCTTGGGAATTGACCTTGAGTTTGAAGTTGTAGTTCACCTACACCCAGAGAACACTGTGGGCAGGAGGGGGAAGAAAGGGTATTGAGGTTCCAATTTCCCACGGCACACCGTATACGGCCCGGGCCGCCTGTTGGACAGGCCTGGCTTAGATGGAGCAATGTAAAACATTGTTCTGTTTTCTCGGTCCTTTTCTTGTCTCTGTATTTGTTTTGGGGAGGGTTTTTTTGTTTGAACCAACGCCACCTCCCCCTCCGCTTTGGAAAAGCAAACTTGAATAATGAAACTGTGCCCTATAAATCCTTTAAAATAAGATCAAAGCCCTGCATGCTAATAAGGCATGACTGGGAATAAAAATATCGAAGCATTTTTGTGATATATATATATATATATATATATATATATATATATATATATATATATGCGGATGAAAACAAAAAGAACTGCCCACAAAGGGAATAACAAATTACAAATGAGCCGAGGAAGAGAAAAGAGACTCAAAATAACTGTGAGAGGAGGGGAATAGAAAGAATTTAAGCTCAATAGAAATGACTTTCATGCCGTCGGAAAGAAAGCGATATGTAATAGAGGCCTTCAAAACACATGTCTCGCTCACTTCCCTGTGAAGACTTTCATGGCTTCTTTTTGAGGTGCATCTACACTGCGAAATTAATGCAGTTTGACACCACTTGAACTGCCATGGCTCAATGCTATGCAATTACGGGAGTTGTAGTGTCACAAGACCTTCAGCCTCCCCTGCCTAATAATGCTGGTACCATAGCATGACATCCTATAGCAGTGTTTCTCAACCTTCCCAATGCCGCGACCCCTTAATACAGTTCCTCATGTTGTGGTGACCCCTAACCATAACATTATATTCATTGCTACTTCATAACTGTATTGCGGGGTGGGGGGGTTGATTTTGTCATTTGGAAATTGTAGTTACTGGGATTTATAGTTCACCCACAATCAAAGAGCATTCTCAACTCGCCAACGATGGAATTGAACCAAACTTGGCACAAAAAACTTCCATGACCCACAGCAAATACTGGAAGTGTTTGGTGGGCATTGACCTTGAGTTTGGGAGTTGTAGTTCACCTACATCCAGAGAGCACTAACAGTGATGGATCTGGGCCACGCTTGACACGAATCCTCAATATATCCAAATGTGAACACTGGTGGAGTTTGGGGAAGATAGATCTTGACAATTGGGAGTTGTAGTTGCTGGGATTTATAGTTCACCTACAGTCAAACAGCCCCTTGCACCCACCAATGATAGGAATGGGTCAAACTTCCTACACAGAACCCTCATGCCTTGAAGGGCCTAGCTGGCGTGAGCCTCCATCCCAACCCCACACACTCTCCCTCACCCACACATGCGCATCATGTTGCCATGCGCCAAGCACGCCTGCTCTCCCCTCCCGCTTGAGTCTCAGAAACAGTCTCCCCTTGGCTGGGAGGCCTGTCAATCACCGCAGAGGAGGGCTTTAGGTGGGGGAATTCATAGTCTGTTTCCAAAAAGAAAGAGAAGGACAAGCGGAGAGATCTTCAGCCTTCTCTGCCAAAGGGCTTCCTCAGACCAGCAGAAATAGATGTTTTCTGATGGCCTTTGGCGTGTTTCCCAACCACTGTGACGCGGCACAGTAGTGTGCTGTGACGGACCTCCTGCTGTGCCGCGAGAAAAGCTCTCTGCCCCCCTTCCTTCCCCCCTCCTCCTGCCAAACTCCTGCAGCTTGGGGGAGGAGGAGGAAGGGCCGGGCGGCGGTGAAGAAAAAGAAGGGGCCGGGGCACCGCCTCCTTCGGCCATTTCCCCAGCCAGCCTCCAATCCGCCATGACTCCCGCCATGATTCTCGCCCCTCGCTCGCTGAAGTCGTGCAGAGAAGGAGCCCCCCACTGAAGTCCGCACACCACTCATGCTCCTTTTTTTCCATGCTGCTTCAGCGAGCGAGGGGCAGTTGTCATGACGGAGAGCGACGCCGGGGACAGGGGCCATGACTCCCGCCCCTTGCTCGCACTGTCTCCTCAAGGCTGGAGAAGCTGTGGGAGAGCTGAAGCTGGGGGAGGGGCGGGGCAAGGTGCGGCCTGGCTCCGCCCCCTCCCCCAGGCTTCAGCTCTCCCACAGCTTCTCCAGTTTTGAGGGGACAGTGCCAAGCCAGCATTGTGCTGACTCTGCCACCGCTGCCTTGGCACTGCCCCCTCAAGGCTGGAGAAGCTGTGGGAGAGCTGAAGCTGGAGGAGGGGCGGGGCAGGTGTGGCCTGGCTCCGCCCCTCCCCAGGCTTTAGCTCTCCCACAGCTTCTCCAGCTTTGAGGGGACAGTGCCAAGCCAGCATTGTGCTGGCTCTACCACCGCTGGCTTGGCACTGCCCCCTCAAGGCTGGAGAAGCTGTGGGAGAGCTGAAGCCGGGGAGGGGGGGGCCTGGTGCGGCCTGGCTCCTCCCCCTCCCGGCTTCAGCACTCCCAGCAGCTGCTCCCAGCAGGCCACCATCCCCAGCCGTTCTTTACTGTGTTAGAGTGTCATTTTGTGTCATTTTGGTTGGTGGTGTGCTCCTGGATTTGTTTTAAATGTTAAAAGTGTGCTGCGGCTCAAAAAAGGTTGGGAAACATTGCTATAGACAGTGGGCAGAAGAGACAACCTCATGTGACATTGTCATCAGCCAGTGAGCGTGAGCAGACATGACTCCATCACATCAGGTGTTCTACTGTGACATCATTGCCAGAAATTACCTGGTTCGTATGGCTAATCAGACAAAGAAGACGTGATCCTATCTCATCAGTAAGCCAGGGTCAGAGAAGCAAATGGGAAAAACAGAAGAACGGCCTGCCTCGGGGAAGTGTGCTTGCTCCATCAACGCTTGACATTTACACAAATGATCAGCCACTGCCGGAAGGGACAGAGTTTCATCTATGCTGATGATCGTGCCATCACCTCTCAAGCAGGGAGCTTTGAAATGCTTGAACAGGAGCTCTCTGAAGCTTTAGGTGCTCTTACTGTCTACCAGAGTGACGTGGCCTGCTATAGCCAGTGGACAGAAGAGACAGCCACACATGTGACATCATCATCAGCCAATCAAAGTGCGCAGAAGTGACTCTATCACATCAAGTGTTCTACTGTGACATCACTGTCAACAATTACCTGAGATCATATGGCTAATCAAACCGAGAAGACGTGATCCTATCTCATCTGTAATCTCACTGTGACATCACCATCAAAGATCACACGGGTTCTTACAGCCAATCAGAGGGAACGGAAGTGGTGCATTGTGCTGTCAAACAACCAAACTACGGGGAGAGTTGCTGCAATGCAAACAAACAACCTGGCAGAGGGACTGAACCACTCTGCATCACAAATGCGTAGTTCATACTCAATATATTGGAGCAATAATCATAAACTTATAATCAATACATAGCAAATTATTCATATGACAATAATGAAACAGTACAACCACCCCCAAGGGGGTTCCTACCAGCGGTGGAAATCAAGGAGTCCAATGTTCTGTTAAATCAAAGTCCGTATAAATCTGTTCTAAACAAATCCGCACCAATATGGAGTAAATGCGCAAGACCACTGCATTCAGAGTCCCTTAACCTTCTCGTGGTTCCGAGTGTCAGAACCCTCCACCTGAGCTCGACACGGAGGAGAGCTTTCAGTGCCATAGCTCCAATTCTGTGGAATGCTCTTCCTCCCGAGGTCCGCGCACTCTCCAACTTGCCAGCCTTCAGGAAAGCCTGCAAAACTTTCGTATTTGGACAGGCATTCGGCTAACAACTCTAGCCCTAGGCCCGGGAGTATTCACTGGGTGCCTTGTCTCACTGTATGCTTTTAATCTTGGTGTAATTTCTGATGTTTTTAACTGTTTTATAGTGTTTGTATTTTATTGTGCTTTTACCATATGTAAGTCGTCCCGAGCCAGATGGGAGTGGCGACGACTATAAAATGGAAATGGCTAATATGTTTATATATCTTCGGGCCTTGAGAAAGACCTGTAGGGGTCGAAACGAGTGATGGCTGCCTGTACGATAATGTTCCTCGTCGGCCGTTTGTTCTTATCGATGCTCATGAAATACTTTGTATGATTATCGATCACGGTAGACCATACAACTACACATCGGTGGATGTATATTTACTTCTTGAAGATAGCCTTCCATTGGATATTTGGGTGCACTTGTACTACTGGATTATATATTGGATTCTCTCTCTCGGCATTACTCCGCGAACGAAGATTCAGGAAGGACTCATCCCACGCTTTTTACAAGCGCTTGATGACTAAAAAGGCCAATCTGAGATAGGCAGGTTCGGTTGCAGAAAGCACAGCAGAAAGTCTCCTTGGGTGATGTTGTTTCCAAGTTGCGGTTCTTTCTGCGTTGTCGTTTCTCTTTGAGACTCATTCGGCGTGTCTTCTCGAAAGAGGCCGCAGCATTGTGGATAGTGCGTCTCCATGCCTCACGATGTGAGGCCATGGTGGACCATTGTTAGTGATCAATCTGGCCGAGCCTGAGATGTTGTTTCAGGGAGTCCTTATATCTCTTTTTGGGGGGGCCCTCTCTTGCGCTGACCCGTGGCGAGTTCACCGTAGAGTAGTATCTTTGGGAGGCGGTGGTCCTCCATCCTAGAGACGTGCCCTGCCCAGCGCAGCTGTGTTCTCAATAGCATGGCCTCAATGCTGGTGATCCCTGCTTGCTCAAGGACAGCAACATTCGTCACATAGTCAGTCCAGTGTATATTTAGGATTGTGCAAAGACAGCGCTGATGAAAGCGTTCGAGGAGTCATAGGTGTTGGCGATAGGTGTTTCAGACCCATAGAGGAGGATGGACAGTATGATAGCTCTGTACACACTGATTTTGGTGCTTTGCCTCAGGTGCTTGTTGCTCCAGACTCTTTTGTGAAGCCTTCCAAATGCACGATATGCCTTTGCTAATCTGTGATCGATCTCTTTGTCAATCTTGGCGTCTGAAGAGATGATGCTTCCCAGGTAGGTGAACTGCTGAACGGACTTAAGCACAGATGTGCCTATGCTGACGTGGGGGTGATGATGTTCTTCCTGTGGTGCGGGCTGGTAGAGGACTTCTGTTTTCTTCAGGCTGACTTCCAGCCCAAACAGCTCTGCAGCTACTGCAAAGCAAGATGTTAGGGGCTGCAGGGCTGCTTCTAAATGGGCGACAAGGGCCTCCCATTGGATATTTGCGTGCACTTGTACTACTGGATTATATATCGGATTATTGACTTTATAAATATTCCCCAGCGGACTCTTGGAAATACTGCTATCGGGCAGTTGAGACTATAACACCGGACTTGTGGATTTACACCATTTGGTGTGGACTCACACCATTAAGTGCGGGTTTGCGCATTTACTCCATATTGGTGCGGATTTGTTTAGAACGGATTTATACGGACTATGATTTAACAGAACATTGGACTCCTTGATTTCCACCACTGGTAGGAACCCCCTTGGGGGTGGTTGTACTGTTTCATTATTGTCATATGAATAATTTGCTGTGTATTGATTATAAGTTTATGATTATTGCTCCAATATATTGAGTATGAACTACGCATTTGTGATGCAGAGTGGTTCAGTCCCTCTGCCAGGTTGTTTGTTTGCATTGCAGCAACTCTCCCCGTGTAGTTTAGTTGTTTGACAGCACAATGCACCATTTCCGTTCCTCTCATTGGCTGTAAGAACCCGTGTGATCTTTGATGGTGATGTCACAGTGAGATTACAGATGAGATAGGATCACGTCTTCTCGGTTTGATTAGCCATATGATCTCAGGTAATTGTTAACAGTGATGTCACAGTAGAACACTTGATGTGATAGAGTCACTTCTGCGCACTTTGATTGGCTGATGATGATGTCACATGTGTGGCTGTCTCTTCTGTCCACTGGCTATAGCAGGCCACGTCACTCTGGTAGACAGTAAGAGCACCTAAAGCTTCAGAGAGCTCCTGTTCAACCATTTCAAAGCTCCCTGCTTGGGCGGTGATGGCACGATCATCAGCATAGATGAAACTCTGTCCCTTCCGGCAGTGGCTGATCATTTGTGTAAATGTCAAGCGTTGATGGAGCAAGCACACTTCCCGAGGCAGGCCGTTCTTCTGTTTTTCCCATTTGCTTCTCTGACCCTGGCTTACTGATGAGATAGGATCATGTCTTCTCTGTCTGATTAGCCATACGAACCAGGTAATTCCTGAGAATGATGTCACAGTAGAACACCGGGAATCTGGCGCAACTGGCTAAGTGTCAGCTGCATAAGATCTCTCTGACCAGTAGGTCATGAGTTCGAGTCCTGCCTGAGTCGAGGTGGGTGCTCGACCTTTAAGTATAGCCTGCTATCGACCTTTGCAGCCCGAAAGACAGTTGCATCTGTCAAGTAGGAGATAAAGGTACCACATTAAGTGGGGAGGCAAATTTTGACTGAATTGTGAGGCCATTAAAGAACTCCAGGAACGCTGAGGAATGCGGAAGGAACAACAAGGGACGCTGGGAACGCTGAGAGATGAGAGTGCATCAGCTCCCCCTGGTGGCCAGAGTTTGCCTCTGTTCGTCTATATGTGTGTATGTGGAAACGGCAGGGATTGTCTGCTATGTATGTGTACCTGTAATCCGCTCTGAGTCCCCTTCGGGGAGAGAAGAGAGATGAAGAGTGCATCAGCTCCCCTGGTGGCCAGAGTTTGCCTCTGTTCGTCTATATGTGTGTATGTGGAAACGGCAGGGATTGTCTGCTAAGTATGTGTACCTGTAATCCGCTCTGAGTCCCTTCGGGAGAGAAGAGAGATGAAGAGTGCATCAGCTCCCCCTGGTGGCCAGAGTTTGCCTCTGTTCGTCTATATGTGTGTATGTGGAAACGGCAGGGATTGTCTGCTAAGTATGTGTACCTGTAATCCGCTCTGAGTCCCCTTCGGGGAGAGAAGAGAGATGAAGAGTGCATCAGCTCCCCCTGGTGGCCAGAGTTTGCCTCTGTTCGTCTATATGTGTGTATGTGGAAACGGAAGGGATTGTCTGCTATGTATGTGTACCTGTAATCCGCTCTGAGTCCCCTTCGGGGAGAGAAGAGAGATGAAGAGTGCATCAGCTCCCCCTGGTGGCCAGAGTTTGCCTCTGTTCGTCTATATGTGTGTATGTGGAAACGGCAGGGATTGTCTGCTAAGTATGTATACCTGTAATCCGCTCTGAGTCCCCTTCGGGGAGAGAAGAGAGATGAAGAGTGCATCAGCTCCCCCTGGTGGCCAGAGTTTGCCTCTGTTCGTCTATATGTGTGTATGTGGAAACGGCAGCGATTGTCTGCTATGTATGTGTACCTGTAATCCGCTCTGAGTCCCCTTCGGGGAGAGAAGAGAGATGAAGAGTGCATCAGCTCCCCCCTGGTGGCCAGAGTTTGCCTCTGTTCGTCTATATGTGTGTATGTGGAAACGGCAGCGATTGTCTGCTATGTATGTGTACCTGTAATCCGCTCTGAGTCCCCTTCGGGGTGAGAAGAGCGGAATATAAATAAAGTGTATTATTATTATTGATGTGATGGAGTCACTTCTGCACATTTTGATTGGCTGATGATATGATGTCACATGTGCGGTTGTCCCTTCTGTCCACTGGCTGTAGGATGCCATGATATGGCACCAGCACTATTAGGCAGGGAAGGCTGGAGATCTTGTGGCACTATAACTCCCTTTTTTATCGCATCAGAAGTGAATTGAAAATACAGTTATAATGTATTTGTGACACAGAGTGGTTCAGTCCCTCTTCCAGGTTGTTTGTTTGCACTGTTCTGTCACCTTCGGGTCCACAGGATACCTTATGATGGATTATAACCATGCTTTGAATATGTATTTTCCTGTGTCACGCCGCTTTATACTGTTGCCATCTGCCGCTTGAGGAAGCCCGAGTAGGGCCAAACGGATCGGGCCCGCAGTTCGACCGTTGCAGCTCCTTCGGGCGTTTTTCTGCCTTGCAAGCTTTCCACCAATATGCACAAACTTGGGATCAGGCCCGGAAGAAGCAGATCTGGGGGAGAAGCAGATCTGAACCCCCAATTTTTTTTTTAAAAAATCCCATTAAAAAAAAAATCCAAAAAAATTACAAAAAAAGGGCGCCGCGCGGCGCCCTCCCTTTTGCTCTGCTCCCCTTGGCTCTGCTTTAGGAGGGAGGATCGTCTCTGCCCCTGACTCCGCCCCTCCTCACCTCCAGCTCTGCCCCCGGCTCTGCCCCCGGCTCCTTGCCGATCCTCCCTCTCTCCTAAAGCCGGCCTGAAAAGGGCGATTTTGGCCGCTTCTCAGGCCGGCATGGTGGCTGAGGGAGGGAGGGAGGAGCAGCCGTGGGGAGGCCCCGCATCGGCTCCGGGGGTGGGGCTTTCCTTCCTCCTCCTTCTCGCACCGGCGAGGAGGCAGGGGAGGGGAGGGGCGGAGCCAGGGGAGGGGAGGGTTGGAGCTGGGGCGTGGGGAGGGGCGGAGCCAGGGAGGGGAGGTGGAGCTGGGGCTTGGGGAGGGGCGGAGCCAGGGGAGGGAAGGGGCAGAGCCAGGGGAGGGGAGGGGCAGAGCTGGGGTGTGGGGAGGGGCGGAGCCAGGGGAGAGGAGGGGTGGAGCTGGGGCGTGGGGAGGGGTGGAGCCAGGGGAGGGAGAGGCAGAGCCAGGGAGGGGAGGGGTGGAGCTGGGGTGTGGGGAGGGGTGGAGCCAGGGAGGGAGGGGCAGAGCCAGGGGAGGGGAGGGGCGGAGCTGGGGTGTGGGGGGGGCAGAGCCAGGGAGGGGGAGGGGTGGAGCTGGGGGGTGGGGAGGGGTGGAGCCAGGGGAGGGGAGGGGCGGAGCTGGGGTGTGGGGAGGGGGCAGAGCCAGGGGAGGGGAGGGGAGGAGCTGGGGTGTGGGGAGGGGTGGAGCCAGGGAGGGCAGAGCCAGGGGAGGGGAGGGGCGGAGCTGGGGTGTGGGGAGGGAGGGGCAGAGCCAGGGAGGGGGAGGGGTGGAGCTGGGGCGTGGGGAGGGGTGGAGCCAGGGAGGGGCAGAGCCAGGGGAGGGGCAGAGCTGGAGTGTGGGGAGGGGCGGAGCCAGGGGAGGGGGCGGAGCTGGGGCATGGGGAGGGGTGGAGCCAGGGGAGGGGAGGGGTGGAGCCAGGGAGGGGGAGGGGCGGAGCTGGGGCATGGGGATGGGTGGAGCCAGGGCTGGGAGGGGCGGAGCCAGGGCAGGGAGGGGCAGAGGCAGACCCTTTGGCCTTGGGTGTTGACCTGGACTTTTATAGGACTACGGACAAACTTACCATGAACTTCCTTTTGAATTTACCTTAACTCCGGTCTTCACTTCCCCTACCTACGCTTGTCCCTACGATATCCTGTCTCTTCAAATGGTGATGTATATATGGCTTGCTGGCAATGAATGATGCCTCTATATAACGTGTATGAGCACTAATACTTTTGCTATTGAAATAATAATTGGATATTTTTGCATATAGTTGCTTCCCCCCGGTGTTTTGTTGTGCTGTCAGCAGCCAAACTCACACCAATCCAGTGTGACATCACCATCAAAAGATCTCATGAGTAGACATGTAGTTAAAACAAGTCAAAGGAGAGAGGGGGAGAAAAAACCAGTAAGAAAATGGCACCGACGGCACTTATACGGCAGAAACATCAAGGTGTTTATGCCCAAAATTCTTGTTTCTTCCTTCCTTCCTCAAGGTACCCAAAATGAGCTGGGTAGTTATGGCTCAGTCTTAATTCCTAGTATGCTAAACACTAAATTAAAAAGAAGAAAAAATGCCATCACCGTATACTTCTAAGTGCCTAATTAACAGTTTGTGTAGAAATAAACGCGTAATGAGAAAAACAATCTGGTCGGGGATCTATATATAGAGACGGGAATCTATCACCGATCTGGAAGGGGAAAGGGAGTGGGCTCCATCCGTCTTTCTTCTATTAATGGTCTTTGTGGACCTGGCCGAATTGGTCATCCAAGGTTTGGTTAATGAGGTTTTTTTTTTCTTTTTCGGGGCGTCTCGGTACGCCTTTGCAAATTTTCGACCAACCCGGGCATTTGCGCAGAAAATTCGCAGAAGGCCTCGATAAATATTTTATGCAAATCAAAATTGGATTCCTTGCTTCGTGGTTTTTTTTTTCTCTTCTCCTTCTCCCCCAGCAATTTCCCTGGAAGGAGGATGTCGAGCCCGCGCGAAAGAGAGAGATGACAACATTTGCCTGTTTGTTTATAATTTAATTTTTTTTAATGCCGCGGCTGGCGGTGGGGGAGACGCCGACACCTGTGTGTGTTTATAACGTCCCATCTCTCGCACAGCTGCTCCTTTTCAAAACACCTCGCCGGCGTAATAATTTCATAAAATTTCACGATTTGCCATCTGCTAGATCACATGCAATAAGCATTTCCGTGGCGCCGGTCCCAGAAAGGTACAATAACTGTATATTTTAACTTAATGGCTTTTTGGGGGCATGCAAATGGGCGCGAGCAGATTGCGGCGCGCGTTTGCGACGTCGGAGAAATAAAAATGGGGGCGCCTTTGGCTCCCTGAAAGAAAAAAAAGGACCCCCAATTTGGTTGCCCCACGGCTGGCGAAAAAGGTTGCCCGCATCCCATAATAATAAAAAATATCTCGATTTCCGAATGCCGAGCCGCAAAGACAAGGTAGGAGGTGCGGACGGATTATTTCCCTCTTAGCGCTTGATGCCTGCGCATTTGGGTAATTAAAATGATTACTACAACAATTAAAGCAAGTAATTAGAAACTAATTACACCAGCATTTTTGTGATTACAGGAGCAGATGAAAATAGTGTTCAAAATTAAATTCATTGCATATTCATGGGAACGAAATTAAATACTGCTGGGCGGATGAGATAATAGGAAGCGAGGAGGGGAAGGAGATGGCATTCCCGGGAATTGGCGCGCAGGCCGCTGGCTAATGCTCCAAACAGACATTTGGTTAAATCAGTGATAATCTTTTAATGGCTTTAAAAGGAGCTAATATTTGGAAAGGAGTCAAAAAATGCTGAGGGTTCCTGTTTTCTCTCTCTCTCTCTCTCTCTTCCTCCCCCTCCCCCAACCGCCGGCATGATAATACGAACCAGCTGCAGTACAATAGGCAACACTTAATCATTAGCCATTCAAATGGATGCTCAGAACCAAGTGGTTTTTATGTCTTTTCGGTTGCGTCGGCGCGATAAATTAAATTATGGAATCTTCCAAAGCTCCTTTCTTCTTCCCGTATACGTGTGGTTTTGTCCCCGCCGCGCTATTGACGATCTACAAGCTCCTACCACCCCCCTTTATTTAATAATGAGATTCCTTAGATTAAATAGATTTTCTGTTTAACTCGGCGCTGGCGAGATACCACGTCAGGCCTTGAATGGTTATTAACATTTAAATATTTCACCGAACCCCCCAAAAAATAGGGAAGGAAGGAAGGAAGGAAGAAGAACGAGCGGGCGAGTTGGAATATGAATTTTTCATCCTTTGCCAGAGTTCGATGGATTTCTTCCCTCCCCGAACCACCCCCTTTTCTGTTTTTCCCGGTCTTCGGCTAGACCTAATGAAACTAAAGTAATTAGAAAGATACAAGAAGAGCACTTTCGCAAGACTGCAATTAAATTGAGCGCGGCGTCGTTATTTATATAGGTTGGTCAATCCGCAGCCCCGGTGCTATTTTCTCAGCTTGCTTGAGTCATAGATTATTACAAGAGATTAATAATGTAAATTTCACTGACTCCGCCGCACTTGAAGGCTTGGCCTTCAGAAATTGATGGGTTTGCAATCCATCACCTCTTCCTATCCCGTCCTGTCCCTTTTCATTTCTCATCATTTGCTCACCTTCCACCACCTCCATCCTTCTTTCTTCCTCTCTTCCGCTCCCCTCCTCCCTTCCCGAACCCTTTGGCGGAAACATCCAATTGGCTGAGAGGCATGGACCCTTTCCCTTCCCAAAAGCTACCTTCTCCTTTCGCTCTGGATGCATTTGCCCAGACCTGACTGTGTCTGCACACAGGCCCAGATTACCCATAGGGCCAACCTAGGCCATGGCCAGGGGCGGCCTTTGCCATTACGCGGCCTACGCAACCGCGTAGAGCGCCATCTTGGACGCGGCGGGGTGGGGCGCCATCGTGAGGAGCCGCGGTGTTGCCCTGCTGCTGCTGCGCTGCCCTCTGCGGTTTCGCGCGCATGCGCAGTGCCTACGGACCTCAAGAGAGCTCCGTAGGCACAGCGCATGCGCGTGTCGCCCTCCCGCGCACATGCGCTGTCCCTATGGAGCTCTCTTGAGGTCCGTAGGCACTGTGCATGTGCGCGGAGATTTACGCACGCATGTGCTGTGCCTACAGACCTCAAGAGAGCTCCGTAGGCACTGCGCATGCGCGTAAATCTCACGCACATGCGCAGTGCCTACGGAGCTCTCTTGAGGTCCGTAGGCACTGCGCATGTGCGCGGAGATTTACGCGCGCATGCACTGTGCCTACGGACCTCAAGAGAGCTCCGTAGGCACAGCGCATGCGCGCGTCGCCCTCCCGCGTGCATGCGCTGTCCCTATGGAGCTCTCTTGAATTCCGTAGGCACAGCGCATGTGCACGGAGGGCGACAGCGCAAGACGGCTGTGCCTACGGAGCTCAAGAGAGCTCCGTAGGAACAGCGCACGCGCGCGTCGCCCTCCCACGTCGCCCTCCCACGTCGCCCTCCCATCGCCCTCTCTAGAGCTCCATAGGGACAGCGCATGCGCGCAGGAGCGACGCAGCAGCAGCAGCACGGACGGCGTCACCCTCCTTTGGGGAGGGGGCGCAAAAATAATGTTGGGGGGGGCGCCAAAATAATTTTCGCCTACCATGCGAAATTACCTCAGACCGCCTGGCCATGGCCCAGGGGCGCAAGTCAAGGGGGGCACAGATCACGGACCAAACCCCCCCCTCAGTGGCCAGCCCTTCGGAATGGCGGCAGTTGAAGCACAAAAGCCCCGGAGGGAGGGAGGGTCGAGCCTGGTCTCAAAGCAGGACACGCAGGGCGAGGGGCAGCAGCGGCGGCTTCCCTCCCATCCTCCCTCCCTCCTCCCCACTACTCAGCCGTGGGCGGGGCCTACCAGGGCGACATCACTCCCGCCTTTTCCGCCAGGCCCACCTTCCTTGTTTGCTCCGTCGCCTCCCAGGGTGATGTCACTCCCTCCCTCGGAGGCGGGGAGGGGGCGTGGCCAGGAGTGAGTCCTCCGAGCTCGCCTCCTGGCCCCGCCTCCCACCTTGTGACACCCATCGATCAAAGCTGAGGAGCGGCAGCCGGCCAATTGGGGAGCCGATTATACTTTTTGGCGGTTCATTGCAAGCTACCCCTTCCATTGGGAAATATATTTGGACTACCCTACCCAGACTTTAAAGACAATATTGGAACATTGTATTTGGACTTATATGTTTATGACCCGGGACTGAGCTGTGTTCCCTAAATGAGGTTCCTCATGTTGTGATGACCCCCAACCATATTTTCGTTGCTACTTCATAAATTATTTTGCTACTCTTACGAATTCTAATGCAAATATCTAATATGCAGGGTGTATTTTCATTGTTACAAATTGAACATAATGAAAGCATAGTGATTAATCACAAAAACAATATGTTTGGGGGAGTATGGACAACGGATGATGGGATTTGCAGTACCTTCGACCGATTCAGCTCAGACTTCCACAAACGAGACCCCATGAATGACAGATCTGGACCAAACTTGGCACACAGAACCCCCGTGACCAACAGAAAATACTGGAGGGGTTTGGGAGGAATTGACAGTGATTTAGGGGAGATGTAGTTCACCTACATTTGGAGAGCACCCTGAACCCAAACAACCCTGGATCTGGACCAAATTGGGCACAAATACTCAATATGCCCAAAGTTGAACACGGGTGGAGTTGTGGGGGATTGATTTTGTCATTTGGGAGTTGTAGCTGCTGGGATTTATAGTTCACCTATAATCAAAGAGCATTCTGAACTCCCAACAGCAATGGAATTGAACTAAACTTGAGCAATAGAGAATACTGGACCTTGGAAATTGGGGCCTGCTTGCATTTTCCTTAGTGCCACAGCCATCTCCCAGGAGGCGCCTGCAAACGCTGCAGCGACTCAGGGAGCGTTTGCAGATGCGGAGGCTTTCCTTCTCCGCTGGACCAACTGGCAGGCACTAGGGTTGGGTTTTCGGATGAAGAAATTAAAATAATTCGTATTAGATCTGTTCAAAATGCTAATTTTAAGCTTTACCGCACTTTTCCCGCCAAACCGGAAGTGGACTTTGATTTCGCACCAGGGCCCAAAAGTTCTTTATTATTGTAATTATTTCGGATGCCCCTCTAACAGGAAAATTATCCCCTCCAAAATAGCTTTCCAGACATACTCACAGTCAGATCAGGGCCTTTGCATGGTCGGAGCCTAATTTAACTGAAAGGCCTTCCTCTAGGAAGTGAAAAACCAACCGGAACCATAGAGAACCAGAGCGCTACTCCTAGACTGACTGACTGACTGACTGACTTTATTATTTCTGAGTCGCCCTCCACGTTAGTGCTCCGGGCGACTTACACATAGCAATTCAACAATTAAAAATATTAAAAATATTAAAAATTAGATTAAAATATTTAGGGGTTAAATGCAAGGGCCAGGCTCAGGTAGTTGAGTTCCTGGTTCTGCATTAGCCATGGGCTTTCCTTAATAGCCAGGTCTTCAGAGCGGTCAGGAACTGGGGCAGGTCGAGGGAGGCTCTCTGGTCCGGTGGCATCGAGTTCCAGAGAACGGGGCCACAATGGAGAACGATCTCCGTCTCGTGGCCTCCAGATGGGCCTCTTTCAAGCCCGGGACGCAAAGGAGGGTCTTGTTTGCCGGCCGCGGTGTCCTTGAGTAGGCAGGCATCAGCAAGCGGTCCTTTAAGTATGTTGGGCCCTGCCCCGTAGGGCTTTGAAAGCCAAGGTCAAGGTCTTATGTAAGGCTCTATACTCAATGGGCAGCCAGTGCAGACGCTGCAGGGATGGTGTAATGTGGCATCTCATCGATGTTCCTGTGAGAAGCCTGGCGGCCGTGTTCTGCACAACCTGGATCCTGCGGGTTAGTGACCGGGGCAGACCCACATATAAGGCGTTACAGTAATCCAGCCGTGATGTAACCGTGGCATGGATTACTGTAGCTAGCGCTCCGTCGGGAGGTAGGGCGCCAGTTGTCTCGCTTGGCGCAGGTGGAAGAAGGCCCTTTTGCTCGTGGTTTGGAAAACTGAACGGGGAAAAGCTGGAGTGAGAAGAGCACTAGAGAAGCAGGCCTTGACAAGAGGTGGGCAACTATTTTATAATAATATTAATAATAATATATTAATTCATTATATTTCCCTGCAAGGAAACCCAGGCCTTTTGTAATAATAATAATATATTAATTCATTATATTTCCCTGCAAGGACACCCAGGCCTTTTATAATAATAATAATAAATAATAATATATTAATTCATTATATTTCCCTGCAAGGACACCCAGGCCTTTTATAATAATAATATTAATAATAATATATTAATTCATTATATTTCCCTGCAAGGACACCCAGGCCTTTTATAATAATAATATCAATAATAATATATTAATTTATTATATTTCCCTGCAAGGACACCCAGGCCTTTTATTATAATAATATTAATAATAATATATTAATTCATTATATTTCCCTGCAAGGACACCCAGGCATTTTATTATTATAATAATATTAATAATATTAATTCATTATATTTCCTTCCAAGGAAACCCAGGCATTTTATTATTATAATAATAATATTAATTCATTATATTTCCCTCCAAGCAGGTCAGGCATTTTATTATAATAATAATAATAATAATAATTCATTATATTTCCCTGCAAGGAAACCCAGGCATTTTATTATAATAATAATATTATTATTATTAGTTCAAACTTAGTATACCGCCACTCCCGGAGGCTCGAGTGGTTTCCATGTTTGACATACAGTAAAATACATAATATACAAACAATACAATACAACAACAAGAGGGAGGTGGCTACATCTAAGGCAGGGGAAGGGGGGGGCTAGGCTCATGACCGCATGGGTCAGAGAGCTATCCAGCTAATGGCCAGCTCTCATTATATTCATTATATTCATTATATTTCCTTCCAAGGAAACCCAGGCATTTTATTATAATAATAATATTAATAATATTAATAATATTAATTCATTATATTTCCCTCCAAGCAGGCCCAGGCATTTTATAATAATAACAATAATAGGTCCCAGTGAATTGCACTCCAGAGAAGAAGGGAAATGTTGCCCCTTGATTTGCCTGTGCTTAAAACAGTGTCAGTCCTGTTTCCCTGCTTTGGACAATTTAGAACTAATTACAAAATTTTGTAGTAATAACATATCAAATAAGATTTTTTGAATTTTTTTGTAAGTCATTCGTTAAGCATAAAAAATCCCCCATTGGTTTTTAGAACCGCGATTCTTGGGTTCTAAACCAACCTAGAGGCACACACTCGCAGCGCACGACTGTCTCACCCTGCCAGTTGGAATCCCTGGGCAGGCATTGCCTGAAACCACAGCATGCGCCCCTTTTCTCCTCCAACCCACCCACGGCACAGTCCTGTATCGCTCCTTCCTTCCAAGGGACCTGTTGGATTGGAAGGGGTGATACAGGACTGCGCAGTGGGGGGAGTTGAGGAGAGGAAGGGGGCGCGCGCTGCGGTTTCCAGGCAGCGCCTGCACGGGGTTTCCAACTGGCAGGGTGAGACAGTCGTGCGCTGCGAGTGTGTGCTACTAGGGCTTGGTTTAGAACCCAAGAATCGCGGTTCTAAAAACCAATGGGGGGATTTTTTTTGATGCTTAACGTAATGACTTACAAAAAAATTAAAAAAATCTTATTTGATATGTTATTACTTACAAAATTTTGTAATTAGTTTGTACACTCACACGCTTGCGAGTTGGAATCCCGCCACCGCCCCCTTACAGGGCTTCAGTGCCCCCCAAATTCTCCTGAGCCTCCCACCGCCCCCTTGGATCGCCTCACCGCCCACTAGGGGGTTGTACCACCCACTTTGGGAACCACGGGTATAGAGCTTTATAGCTCTATCTATGCACCATTTGAACTGCCAGGGCTCAATGCTATTGATCATGGGAGTTGTAGTTTGATGTGATCTGGAGCCTTCTCTGCCTCACCAAGCTACAACTCCCAGAATGATCAGAGCATTGAGACAGAGCACTTCAAATGGTATCCAAGTGCACCCTATGTCATGGGGAAAAAAATGAATATTCTGCACAAAGTCTCAAAATGCGAACAATTTTGTATCTGTGACGATGGATTGTTTTATTTGATGGGAAACCTTGCAAATAGTCTTATTGAAGAGTGAAGCACTCATCTGTCTGTCGGGGGATATTTTCCTTTTCTCTCTCTCTCTCTCTCTTTACGCTAAGCTTTGCCCATCCAGGCAGAAGACTCTTGAGTGCTTGGCTCTTAACTACGATTGCAGAGAGGATTCCCAATTTTCTCATCACCAACAAACAGAAGCTGTCTCGTCCCGTTGAGACTGCCTTTCGAGAAATTGTGGCTTTCAATGATTATTCACGCTTAGGGGCACCCCCTCACCCCCACCCCAGAAATGAGTTTGTGCCAAAACATAATTTTAAAGGATCAAAAAAAATTATCAAGATTATGAAGGAAATTGCCCAATATCTTGCATCACAGTATATGCTTATAGACCAGTGGTTCCCAAACTTTTTTGGCCTACCGCCCCCTTTCCAGAAAAAAAAATTACTCAGCGCCCCCCGAAATTAATTTTAAAATTTTTAATAGCAATTAAATAGAAATATATATATGTATTAATGTTTCTACCTTTTTCGTAAAATATAGTAAAGAAAGGTGTAAATTACAAACATTGAATTCCGGAAATAATCACAAAAACCCCACTCAATTCGTCAACTATCGGCCTGTTTCCAATCTCTCCTTTTTGGGCAAAGTTCTGGAATGTGTGGTGGCCTCACAACTCCAGGTCCTGACAGCGCCTAATTAGCGCTTGCCATCCTGCCATACCACTACCATTCTCCATGTACCAGCTATGTCTGGCTATGATTTTATGTGACTGTTTTAAGATGTAATTTTATGTGTTTTTAACCATGTGTTTTATATGCTGTTTTTATATGTTGTAAACCGCCCTCAGGAAGGGCGGTTTATCAAATCGGAATAAATAATAATAATAATGAAAGGACATACAGTCGATTATGATCTATTGACTCACCGCCTTGCCAGGGCCGGAGTTAGGGGGACAGCCCTTAATTGGGTGACCTCCTTCCTCCGGAACCGGCTACAACAAGTGAGGAGGGGCAAGGATGTCTCCGGGGGTTCCCCTCTTCTTTGCGGGTCCCCTCTTCTCCCCCCTCTTATATAACATCTATATGCGACCACTTGCCCAGCTGGTGCGTAGTTTTGGGCTGGTGTGCCATCAGTACGCTGATGACACCCAGCTTATCCTGAAGATGGAGGGCAGCCTCGAATCCGTACCCGATAACTTCCATCGTTGCCTCGAGGCCGTCACTGGATGGCTGCGAGCCAGTAGGTTGAAGGTGAATCCGGCAAAGACGGAGATCCTGTGGCTGGGTCCTCCGGGCTGTAGGGATGTTCAGCTTCCAACCCTGGACGGCGTGACATTATGTCCGTCGCCCTCTGTTAAGAGCTTAGGAGTAACCTTGGACCCCCGGAGGGCCGAGATCTTGTCTGCAAAATAGCTCTGAAAAGCCTCGGCAGTGAGGGCCTGATTATCACCTTTTGGGATGGTAGGGACCATCGTCAGAGACCTAATTATCTTGAACAATTGTGCAGGGCGTGAGCTCGCAGACGCAATCAAGGTAGCGTAGTACGATTTCTTTGCTTCCTTGATGGCTTTCTCATAAGCATCTTTGAAAAGCTTATAAGTTGATTTCGAACCTCCGTCATGGAGTTTCCTCCACACGCTCTCTAGCCGTCTCTTCTCCCACTTCATCGAACATAACTCCTCAGTGAACCAAGGCGCCCGATTCCTACGGAGGCGGAGAGGGCGTCTAGGGGCGACCTCATCGAGAGCATTGGACAGTTTGATGTTCCAGGCGTCCACCAACTCATTGATGGAGGCACTGACAGACTCCACATCCCTTAGAGCATTCAGGAACCTAGAAGGTTCCATAAGTCTCTTTGGGCGAACCCAAATTTGTTCGGCGCCCTTGCAGGGCGGGGGAGCCAGTTCTATCCGGATTCTCAGGGCACAGTGATCCGACCATGGTACCTCTATAATAGAGGCTAGGTTCACTTGGACGCCTGCACAGAAGACTAGATCCAGGGTGTGACCCACCTGGTGTGTGGGTCCGGAATCACAGAGGGAGAGTCCTAGTGTTGCCATGGTCGACACTAGGTCTACTGCTGCAGGTGAAAAGGAGGCCGTGTCAGCATGGACGTTGAAGTCCCCCAGGACAATGAGCCTAGGGAACCTCAACGCCCACTCCGACACGGTCTCCAGCAGCAGGGATAGGCTTTCAGCTGGTGCGCTAGGCGCTCGGTACACCAAGAGAAAGGCTATACTCTCCTGGGAGTCCCACACAAGCCCAACGGATTCAACCCCTGGGGCATTCAGCGCAGGTACCGACCTGAGAGATAACATATCATGGGAGAACATAGCTACCCCACCCCCACCCCTGCCTCCCAGTTCTGCTCTGGTGAGTGACGACATAACCAGGGGGGCCCGACACATGCAGGTAGATCTCATCACCAACCTGGAGCCAGGTCTCGGTCACACAAAAATAAATCAGGTGTTAGCTCGGAAACAAAGTCTTGGATGGTGGCAGTCTTGTTCCTAATGGACCGGGCATTCACCAATACCAGAGTAGAAGGGGAGGAAGCTGGTAGTCTGCCAGCAGTGTACTTTGGGATAGGACTCAGGTCAGAATGGGCCAGAGTCTGTTTGTGACTCTGGCGGATTCTCTCTATTGGCCTGCGCCTACCGCCATATGTCCCATTCCCACAGATCGTTGGAATCAGCCTCCTGGTCACTAGATCCCCTTGAGGTGTTGCGGGTTCAGCTTCCGACAGACCCCTTGAAAAGGGGACAGGGAGAGGTCGGGAGGTGGGTCAGGTATGTCCGTAGCGGGTGACTCCTTGACTCTGGGACCCAATCCAGTTGGAGCGAGGGTGTATTCAGTCACTCCTGGAGAACGGATAGGGCCTGCATGGGAGGTCCTTGGGATAGGATGCTCAACCTTTGGGTTGGTCGCCGAGGGTGGTCGAGGTGGATCAGGTGGCTTTTGTGGAGGATTGAGCTCCCTGGGGGAGTGAGTTACTTTACTGACCCTCGTGGGGGCTGATGGGTGGTTTTTTGTTTTCCTTTGGGGGTCGGAGAAGGTGGCACTTCTCAAGGAGATGTAGTTAGCCCCCCAGAAGGTTCTGGGCCTGTGCTTCATCCGCCTTCGATGGGGATTCTTTAAGGCCCATTTACTGCTAGAATCTCTATTAGGAATCCCCAATAGCTTGTCATCATGCTCCACAGTTGTCTGTTGGGGGTTGCTTGCTTGAACGGAGCCAGGTGCTTTTCTGCTTCCCTCAAGAGATGGTGCTTTAGGTTTTGGGGCTGCCTGTAGAGTAGATGGGCAGGCAGCTGAGGGGGAGGAGGGCAGGCAGCACTGGCTCCTCCTCCGGCCACACCTCCGGCCACGCCTCCGCTGTGGTGGAACCGCCTCCTGGCTATCAGGGGGAAGAAGAAGAAATGGTGGAGGCTTCGACACCATCTTGGAGGAATCTGGTCGATCGGGCGCCATCTTGGGGGAAGCTGGACTAAAGGCCCTGGCCCCGGAGCCTGTAGCAAGGCCGCCCGACGCCGGGGCGAGCTCCCGGGACCGTCGCCAGGACGGCAGAGACGTCCAAGTAGGGAGTAGGCTTCACAAGGGGCTGTGCAGACAAAGGGCAGTCTCCCGGTCCCTCAATTGAGCCGTCCCCGCTGGGCACGCCAAGCATGCCAGGTGTTCTCCTCAGGGGTCGGACAGACCCCGTTTGGGTGTGTTGGAACGTTCCTGAGTCTCCTGCTTGGGCTTCCTCCTGGGGGGACCCGGAGAAAGGGCCTCCTGGTGAAGCCCTGGGGATCTCCCTGAAGAGCGCGCCCGTCATTATGGGAGATAAGGGTTGGTGGCTGTAGCTGGAAAAGGCAGACAGCATATCGCCCAACCTTCTCAGCTGGGAGACCAGCAGATTGTATTGTTGAAAAATCATACCCAGGGAGAGGCAGGTATGTCCCTGTGAAATCCTCCACAGATCTTCTGGCAAGATGGTGGGTGGGATGGAGTCCAGGCCGCTCTGGCAGGTGCACCCGATGGCGTTTGGAAATATGTCAGTGCTCTCCCCCACCGAGGTTCTGGGGGTTCTGGGGGGACCTGCCACAGCAGTTTCATGCTGGAGGTCAACCCCTTCCAAGTGGGGGTTAACCCCTGGGCTGGAGGTCGGTGCAGCCTCCAGCTCTGGCAGCTTCGGTTGGAGCTCTTCTGCAGTGCTTCCACACACCGGCGCCATCCAAGTATTGAGTATTGAGTATTCAAGTATTGTCCAAGTATTGAGTATTCATGCCAAGTGTGGTCCAAGTCCATCATTATTTGAGTCCACAGTGCTCCCTAAATGTAGGTGAACTACAACTTCCAAACTCAAGGTCAATTCCCAAGCAAACCCTTTCAGTACATTCTGTTGGTAATGAGAGTTCAATAGGCCAAGTTTGGTTCAATTCCATTGTTGAAAGAGTTCAGGATGCTCTTTGTTTGTGTGTTAACTATAAATCCCAGAAACGGTAACTCCCAAATGTCAAGGTCTATTTTCCCCAAACTCCATCTGTGTTCACATTTGGGCATATTGGGTATTCATGCCAAGTTTGGTCCTGATCCAACATTGTTTGAGTCCACAGTGCTCTCTCCAAAACTCAAGGTCAATGCCCACCAAACTCTTATAAGTATTTTCTCTTGGTCATGGGAGTTCTGTGCGGGAAGTTTGTGTCTTTCTGCCATTCCTGCCAGGATATCTATGTTGCGTTCATCGAAACAGGCCCAGGTTACACATTGAGTGTATAAATACATTTAAAAACATATTAACTATATGTATTACTGTGTTAGAGTGTCGTTTTGTGTCGTTTTGGTTGGTGGTGTGCCCCAGGGTTTTGTAAATGTAAAAAATGTGCCGCGGCTCAAAAAAGGTTGACAAACACGGAAATAGACATTCCTGTATTCATAGAATTGGGAGGAACTTCCAAGGCCATCCAGTCTGACCCGCCTTTGTCTAACTGTGCTCTCTGGATATAGGTGAACTACAACTCCCTGGATGTAGGTGAACTACAACTTCCAAACTCAAGGTCAATTCCCAAGCAAACCCTTTCAGTACTTTCTGTTGGAAATGAGAGTTCATTATGCCAAGTTTGGTTCAATTCCATTGTTGCAAGAGTTCAGGATGCTCTTTGATTGTGTTGGACTGGATGGCCTTGGAAGTTCCCCCCAATGCTATGAATACAGGAATGTCTATTTCACTGGCTGATGAGCATTCGGCAGAAAGAGTCCAATACAGGCGAGTGAAGGAATGGACTTCAAGGGACACCCAAACCAAAGGACCCCGAGTGCCTTTGAAAGAGAAAGCGGGGGAATGGGGGGGAATATGCCCGAGTCAAAATAAATGAGCCTCTCGGAGCCAAGAGGGCCTGCTTTCAAAACAATTAGCGCAAACATCTGCCTAAGCACCCATGCTGTTTTCATATAATTAAGACAAGGCTTCCTAATCCCACCGGACAGTCTTTAAAAACTACTCATTTCCTGCATTATTTACAACGCGGAGCAGCCGGGGCGGAAGGCAGCGGCCATGGCTTCCCATTGGCCCTTGAAGGGCAATTTTCGGTAAACTTTTCACCTGCTTTGCCTTCTGGATCCACTTTGGGAAAGAGGCAAGCAAAGCACCACGGACCCCAGGCTTGGCATATGTTTGGTGGCCATTAGGCATGAGAAAAAAGTTATGAAAATGATTCGTTTCGTAAGAAATTCGTAAGAAATGCTACTTTCGAGTATTTCTGCACCTGGAACTCCAACCAGGAAGTGGACTTTCTTTTTCGAACTTCGGGGCCCAGGATTTTCTTAAGTGTCGTTATTAGGTCGTAAGGGGGGGGGGCACCCTCCTTCTCTCTCACCACCCTCCCGCCTCCCTTGCCAATACGTATTATGGCAAGGCAAGCCCTAAACTCGCTCCTTCTTTTCGGCTGGAAGCCTGGAAAAATGTAAACAGAGAGGTTTACTCAGAAGTAAATCTGCAAAGGAGGGCACTTTGGATGAAGGGCCTTCTTTTGTGGATTTACTTCTGAGTAAACTTCTCTGTTTACATTTTTCCAGGCTTCCCTGCCTCTCCTGCCTGCCAGGATCTAAAGCATCAAAGAGTATTGGGGTGAGAAACCAACCTAATGTATAATAGAATGAATGCTACTGTAAGTGCCTAATATTGTAAGTAATCCAACTGGTCATACCTACATTCCATGCACATGCAATAATACAGCAGTAATAACAATAACAAGAGGTAAAATTCAAACCGAAGTATTCTGACTGGTCTCTCCTCATGCGGTGCAAACGGGCTCTTCTCTTATTAGCCGGGAAATTAGCCCGGAAAAGCCAGCGTTTTCTGCTTGGGAGCACACACATACATATTCTTGGGGGGAATTGCTGCAGAATCCCGGGCTCATAGAGAAGATTCTGCAGCAAATCCCCCCCAAAGAATATGTATGTGTGTGCACCCAAGCAGAAAACGCTGGCTTTTCTCGGGCTCACAGAGAAGAGCCCGTTTGCACCGCATGAGGAGGGACCACAGTCAGAATACTGGTTTGAATTTTACCTCTTCTTATACCCATTGTTATTACTGCTGTATTATTGCATGTGCATGGAATGTAGGTATATGACCAGCCTGGGCAAACTTGGGCCCTCGCTCCCTCGGGATCGGGGTGAGAGAGAGGCAGCGAGGGGGGGGGGTCCTCCTTTTCTTTTGCTGCTTCCAAGAATAGAATACCCCCCTCCCTCCTTCCCCTCCCTCCTTCCTATTTGGAGAGTCCCATCTAGAATTCAGTGTGATTTATTCAAGTTTTGGCCTACAACTCCCAGAAATCCCAGCCAATTTACCAGCTGTTAGGATTTCTGGGAGTTGTAGGCAAAAACCATCTGAATGCGCATGCGCTGGCATACGAACTACTAACGAATTTCATTAGTAATTAAGTTACATTTATAAATTTTTGGTAATTTTTTTTTAAGTCTTCCTATTACTAATCAACCCCCCCCCCCCCCCCCATTAGATTTTCGATTTCCTATTTTTGGGTTCTAAACCATGCCTAGTGGCCATCGCTTTGGATCCGTCCCTTTTGTGGGACATAGAGAAAGTATATGTATACGAGGCGGGTCAATAAGTCTGTGCCTTTTTGAATGTCCCGCCTCTTAACTGAAAGGGCGACACTGCTCCTGTCAACAGGCATCTGTCAGTGGACTCCTGTCAAAATTTGAACACCTGCGTCATTTCGTTTGCATGCGCGGCAGGAGGGCGTGAGCTCCTCTGCCTCCTCCGCCATGTTCCTGGGTGCCGCGCATGCTTGGCAGTGGCCGCGGGGGCTTCCCTCCTCCTCCTCCTCGCACCCTCCTTCCGTTACAAGGGGACAGGGGCGATGGCAGGGGGGGTGCCATTCCACAACTGGGGTCAGGCCCGGATCATGGACTTTTGCCGCCCGAGGCCAAAAACTCTGCCCTCACCCTGGCTCTGCCCAGCTCCTGGCTCCACCCAGCCCCACCCCCGGCTCCGCTCCGCCCCGCCCCTGCCCCCGCTTCCTTACCGGCACGAGGAGGAACAAGGAAAGCCCCACCCCCGGAGCCGCGGCAGCGGCAGCCAATCGGGGACACCTGAGGCTGTGCTTAGCTGCTAAGCGCCGCCCCGGGCAATCCCCATTGGCCGCCGTGGCCGCGCTAGCTTTTCCTGCTAGCTCCGCCCCCAGCTCCGCCCCTCCCCGGCCCCCTTATTTTAATTTAATATTAAATATATATTCCATCATCCCCTCTCCCCTTATTTTTATTTAATATTAAATATATTTAATTCCATCCTCCCCTCTCCCCTTATTTGTATTTAATATTAAATATATTTAATTCCATCCTCCCCTCTCCCTTATTTTTATTTAATATTAAATATATTTAATTCCACCCTCCCTCCCCCTTATTTTAATGTATCCCATCTCCCCTTATTTCATCTTTAAATATATTTAATTTTATATTTAATACATGAGGGAGATGGGGGAGGGAATGAGGAGCCCCGAGGAGCCCCCTACTGTGGCCTACCTTTTCCAAACGCGCAGGATCCAGGAGTACCCGGACGACGAGAGAGGCGACGACCGACTGAGTCGAAGAAGGTCCTAGTCGCGTCTGTGGGCCTCAGCGATCCAGTAGTAGAGTAGCCGAAGAGTATCGCGAGAATACGCAATCCACATGGGATTTCGCTGTCAACGCCGGCGTGATCTCGTGTTGACAGTGAAATCCCGTGTGGATTGCGTATTCTCGCGATACTTGCTCCGAACCCGGAAGTAGGTTTTTAAATTTTTATTATTTATTTTATTTTTCAATTTTTTTTTTTATTAAAAAGCTTAGGGGGCCGTGGGGAAGGGGCTGGGGGCCGTATACGGCCCCCGGGCCGCCAGTTGGACAGCCCTGGTGTATGTGAGAAGTGGAGGAATGCAAAGTAGAGCCACAAAGAAAATGGATATCTGGGCAATAGTACCGTGTTTCCCCGAAAGTAAGACAGCGTCTTACTTTCTTTACCCAAAAGCCCCACTCGTCCTACTTTCGAGTACGTCTTATATTGGACATACCCGAAAGAATTCTTCACCCAGTAGTACCAGTAGTACCACACGGGCGACCGCGGCACGCCTCTTGCCTGGGACTCTGACGCGGCGCCGCTTATACGCCTCTTGCTCTCTTCCCCCTCCCTTCCTTGGGCGAAGGAAGGGAGGAAAGAGCAAGAGGCGTGGCAGCAACGGCCGCGGCGCATCACTCTGACGGCGCCGCTTCACCATGCCTCTTGCTCTCTTCCCCTCCCTTCCTTGGACGAAGGAAGGGAGGGGGAAAAGATCAAGAGGCGTGGCGAAGCAGCGGCGCATCACTCTGACACGGCGCCGCTTCACCATGCCTCTTGCTCTCTTCCCCCTCCCTTCCTTGGACGAAGGAAGGGAGGGAAAAATCAAGAGGCGTGGCAAAGCGGCGCATCACTCTGACGCGGCGCCGCTTCACCATGCCTCTTGCTCTCTTCTCCCTCCCTTCCTTGGACGAAGGAAGGGTGGGGGAAAAGATCAAGAGGCGTGGCGAAGCGGCGGCGCATCACTCTGACGCGGCGCCGCTTCACCATGCCTCTTGCTCTCTTCTCCCTCCCTTCCTTGGACGAAGGGAGGGGGAAAAGATCAAGAGGCGTGGCAAGTGGCGACGCATCACTGGCAGCGGCGGCGCTTCACCACGCCTCTTGCTCTCTTCCCCTCCCTTCCTTGGGCGAAGGAAGGGATGGGGAAAGGAGCAAGAGGCGTGGCGAAGCGGCGCCGCGTCAGAGGCCTGGCAGAAAGGTGCGCCGCGAAGGTGTGCCGTGGCCGATGGGACGGTTGCGGCGGCGGCGCGTCGGCGGCGGCATGGCGACGAGGTACGGCTTACTTTCGGGGTACGGCTTATATTAGCCGACACCCCTGACACCCCCGATCCGTCTTACAATCGGGGGGTGTCTTACTATCGGGGAAACACGGTAGGTGTAAATTCTGCTGCATGTCAGGATCTGGCTACTGCGTGTCACCTGTTGGGTATTGGATATTGTCAAATACTGACAATTATTGTGTGAGATGCTGTCAAAGTCTGACAGTCGCAGCCGCTTGACAGCGATTAGATGCTGTCAGAGTTTGATGGCAACTGTGTCAACTGCCTGATAAATTAATCAATTAATTTAATACATATATTATTTCTGTTTTTCCCCCGCTGGGGAAGCTCATCACATATTGTACCAAGAAAGAATGGCTTATTTAATGCTGTGTAACGATAACGAATGCATTGCTTACATGCCCACAGCGTGGAAGTAAGGGGAGAGATGTTACGAGCTGTATCAAAGGACGCACTGCAAGGAGAGAGAAAACATAGGGATGTTGTCCTTGCGCTCTTCTCATGCGCGCACTCAACATGTTCCGTTGAAGGTGAATGGTGGGAAATTCAGGAGAAGACATTGGTTAGCCATCTGCTTGGACGTATGACCTTTCGGCTTGCAGCTTCAATGCCTGGCTTCTTCCTGCCTGTGGGAATCCTTTGTTGGGAGGCATCCTCAGATGAAGCGCATCGAATGGGCTTGCAGCTTCAATGCCTGGCTGCTTCCTGCCTGTGGGAATCCTTTGTTGGGAGGCATCCTCAGATGTTGTGAGGTCTGTTGGAAACGAGGCAAGTGGGGTTTATATATCTGTGGAATAATGTCCAGGGTGGGAGAAAGAACTCTTGTCTGTTGGAGGCAAGTATGAATGTTGCCTTTGGCCAGCTTGATTAGCATCGAATGGGCTTGCAGCTTCAATGCCTGGCTGCTTCCTGCCTGTGGGAATCCTTTGTTGGGAGGCATCCTCAGATGTTGTGAGGTCTGTTGGAAAACGAGGCAAGTGGGGTTTATATATCTGTGGAATAATGTCCAGGGTGGGAGAAAGAACTCTTGTCTGTTGGAGGCAAGTGTGAATGTTGCCTTTGGCCAGCTTGATTAGCACCAAATGGGCTTGCAGCTTCCATGCCTGGCTGCTTCCTGCCTGGGGGAATCCTTTGTTGGGAGGCATCCCCAGAGGTTGTGAGGTCTGTTGGAAATGAGGCAAGTGGGGTTTATATATCTGTGGAATAATGTCCAGGGTGGGAGAAAGAACTCTTTTATATTTGAGGCAAGTGTGAATGTTGTCATTGGCCAGCTTTGCACAATCCTAAATATACACTGGACCGACTATGTGACGAATGTTGCTATCTTTGAGCAAGCAGGGACCACCAGCGTTGAGGCCATGCTATTGAGAACACGGCTGTGCGGGGCAGGGAACGTCTCTAGGATGGAGGACCACCGCCTCCCAAAGATACTACTCTATGGTGAACTCACCACAGGTCAGCGCAAGAGAGGCGCCCCCAAAAAGAGATACAAGGACTCCCTGAAACAACATCTCAGGCTCGGCCAGATTGATCACCAAAAATGGTCCACCCTGGCCTCACATCGGGAGGCGTGAAGACGCACTATCCACAATGCTGCGGCAGGCCTGAATCAGGCCCTTTTGGTGCCCTAGGCCAAAGGCTCTGCCCCCATCCCTGGCTCTGCCCCGCCCCCAGCTCCTTCCCGCTCCACCCCGGCTCTGCCCCGCCCCCGGCTCCTCCCGCCCCACCCCGGCTCCGCCCCGCCTCCTTGCCGGCTCCTCCCTCCCTCCTAAAGCCACTATGCCGGCCTGAGAAGCGGCCAAAATCGTGGCTTTAGGAGGGAGGGAGGAGCTGTGGGGAGGCCCCGCATCGGCTCCGTGGGTGGGGCTTTACTAACTTCTCCTTGCGCCGGCAAGGAGGCGGGGGCGGAGCCGGGGGTGGGGGCAGAGCCGAGGGGAGCAGAGCAAAGGAGGGGGGGCTGTGGATGGCGCTTATGCCACCGCGCGCATGCACCCTTTTTTTTAATTATAAAAATTTGGGGGGGACTTGCCCCCCCAAAGGTGCCGCCTAGGGCCATGGCCTGGGGTGGCCTTATGGGTAATCCGGGCCTGTGCTGCGGCCTCTTTCAAGAGAGTCACGCCCGACGGGTCTGGAAGAGAAACAGAAA